>JAUMHP010000073.1:1666045-1680450 GCA_032361065.1 Enteromius trimaculatus | reverse complement strand
TATATATATATGTATTACATATTACACTATTTTTTCACACCTAAAATGAACTATATATATATATATATATATATATATATAGTTTTTAAGTGAATGATAATATGTAAATGCATTTATCTATAATATAATAAAATATAATTCCTCACATTTTTTACATTAATTGATTTTTATTATTATTTGTTTAATGGGTGCTGCACACTGTTGCTTTGCATAATAACTGTTAATAATTTGTTTATGATTTTTAGCATGACTGACTTAACATGCAGCACTGGAGGTATCCATTTGGTGAAACTTGTAAATGTGAGGGAGCAAAGTGCTAGATGTTGTACATTGTCTGTACCTGCTACACTGTGTTGCAACTCTAAAGAAAAAGTAGTCGAATGGAAAATAGACGTGAGATGTCTAGTGTGTGTGTGAGTGTGTGTGTGTGCACACATATTTGTCTGCCTGTGAAGCCGAGGATTCGTAATGTAGACGGCTGCTCTTTCGATTTCTACCCTGTGATCCGGAAAAATAAGAATAGAAACTGAAGATGGCTTGGCTTTTACGGAGCCCTCTGCCAAAACATGCATCTGAATGAGTCATTCTCTGACAACACACAAACACACACACGCACCTCCCTCATGAAAGTGATTTGCAGCAATTAGGGTGAAATCTGTCCCTCAGTGCATTAGAATTGCTCAGGGTTGAAAGACAGTGTCTCGCTTAAAAAGCTTTAGGCTCAGAGGGGAGTGCATTGTCTTTCATCTGAGGTCAGTTTTTCATCATTCCACGGACAACAACATGGAAAGAGGCATGCTATGTCTTTTCCCCATCTCTCGCTTGCTGCCTTCGACCATTTAAGCTCATCAAGATGGACTTGACATTCAATAAAAAATTATTTTGTCTCGCATGTTCAATCTCTCCTTCTCCCCCTCTGCCTTTTAGTAAAAATTAAATACCATATTCTTACTGCAAATTGGCAGAATGGATTAGACTTTTATCATGCGTTTGCGTAGAGTCTAGAAATGATGAGAGCTTACAGACTGAAAATGAGAAAATAAAATGTTCCAGCCAATACAAACCACCAGCAGAGACACTACAAGACATCTTCAAGCAGAGTAATTCTATAATACCTGGAGAAAGCTGTCTGTTAGCATTCCCATTCATCTCAAAGGCACTTTCTCTTCTGGTACGAGACTTAAATTCAGCCTCTTCTTTTTGGCTGTGAGGTCCAAGGCAGCAAAGAAAAACTTGATTCCTCAAAAATATCCACTGGAAAAACATCTACTATATTAAATTGACAACGTTTCTGATTGTTCTATGTTGCGCCTTCTTTTGTCATTTGGAGCTACAGTGGACTGCATTGGCTTTTCTGTGCAGCTTCGACATTCTGCTGAACATTTTCTCTTGTGCTTCAGAGAATAAACCAAGTCTTATGGGGTTTAAAGATAATGATGATGGACTTTTAATTTTTGAATGAATTAATCCTTTAAATTTCAAGGACGTGTTCTCCTCATACTTCCCGAGAATTTTTTTCTTGGTGAGGATACCCAAGTGTGAGCTAATCATTAAAGTGGAAACATTTGCAGGACCTCTGGCTCGCAAGCGTTCACCTTTCGCTCTGATAATCTAGCTGGGCACTAATTGATTACCTGCTGCGGCTAAAAGGCACAGAAAGGTCAGAATTCGGCACCTTCGAAAGGACATGTGGGGTGGACGCCTCGGAAAGGTCACAGGCCTACCAGAGAGAAAGTGGGAGATGAAGAGTGGGCAGAGATGGAGCCCTGGCGTGGGTAATTTTGGGGCAGACAGACAAAGGAGTGGTCTATATATAAGCACACAGGCACAGCCTATTGGCAGACGGAGCCGGTCTATCTCTCTGCCAGCTCAGTAATCCAGGTCAGAGTCCAGCAGGAGAGGTGCTCAAGAACACAGCCGGGTTTGGCTCAGCGAAACCTCATATCTCCTTGCCAAAGTTGCCAAGTCCATTTTGCAGGCCTCTTTTGGTGTTTAGACTAGGAGTGCTTCTCTTACAAACAATATTCTGTGGATGATAAACTAATAAAAGATTGTAGATAAAAGTGTTCCAAGTTTTTAATTGCCCTCAGGGGCTTTATCTTCACACACAAATGCGCACACATGCTCTTTGAATCAGGTTCAAAATGACGATTATCTCTCGACACCACTGCTCCTCCTAGAGGTGCTTGTACTCGCGGGACCGGTGAGATTCAAAGGCTACGAATCAATTACTAGCTATTAAACACCGAAATGCATTTCTAAGGGATTCGGCCTCTTTTGGGGACAGTTTCTGCTGATTAATTACCTCTGGCTTGGTTTTAGCTTGTGCCAGCATGTATCCTATCTGTCTCGCTCTCCCACTCCATCTCTTTCTTTCTATCCATCTCTCTCTCTCTCTCTAATTACATCAGCTTGAGCTTCATTTTGTCAATTACCAGTCCCTCCAAACACCATCATCATCTCCCACAGCACTCATCAACAAACAGCGGACAGTCTCTTTTCTTTCCTTCCCTCCCTCTGCTTTTGCTGCCCGAAGAGCGAGGCTGTGAAGAAAGCACACACGGGGCACATCAACGGCTGCTTTTAGCTGACACACAACGAGCTCTCGTGGTCTGAATCCTGCCGGTTCTGAAAAGCAAAATCAGGATGACAGCTCGGCCAGGAGTATCTGAGTATTTAAAGAGACAAGACCATTCCTGTAGGCCATGGAATAAGAGCAAGACTAACTGGTTTCCGAAGGCCATGTGGAAGAATAAATAATTGAACGCCTGTTCCAGAAGAAAGGTGCTAAAAGTGACTGGAGAAAACCCAGGCTGGGTTCTGACGGACTCATTGAGTAGATAGCGTTGACCTTCTTTGATTTACACACAACGGACACCTTGAACGACTGAACGGTTGCCTTCGCGGAGAGCAGTTCACCGTGAGCGATCCCTCAGGACAGCATACCGCCTGTCAGGCTGATGAAGGAGTTGGAGGTAAGGAATGGAATACACCCGGAAAGGTGGATGGATGAAGAAAGAGATTTCAGAAGACCGTTGGGATACAAGCAAAAAGGAAGAGAGCTGACTCTCAGCAGAAATGACAAACACACGGAAACACAAACAGTGTCGGTCAGTCACCTCTCCTCTGAGGTTTAATATTGTTCCATTTCACTGCATTGTACTCTTTTCCGATTTTTTTTTAAACTGTGAGCTGACTCCTCCTGCTTTGCTTGCAACTTTTTCTTCTTTCTCTTTGTTAGCTTCATTCTCTCAGCAGGGCCGGTAAGATACAGGTAGTCTTGCTGACGCCAGGATATTTGCCACATCATTGATGCTAATGGAGAGCGATATGGAGCTGTTGTCTTGCGTATGCTCTTGCATACAAACGCACAAGCCACTAAAGCAAGATGCTGAGCGGAGTTTTTATGTGGCCATTTGAGTCAGACACCTTTTTGATGGATGCTTCTGTACTGTAGGTCATTCATTCTTTGCTAAACTCGTCAGAAAGTACAAAATTATAAAAAGGACACTTGAGAATGAGAATACTTTTCCTGTCGTTAGAAGCAGCCAGAAATGAAATTTGTCATAATTTGCATACCCCCTAGTCCTTTCAAATCTATATGACTTTTTTTTTTTTTTTTTACTAAATGTTTAAAATAATGGTGAGGCCCAAAAAGCATGGACTATATTTTTCACAATATTGTCTATAAGTCAGACACCTTTGCAACAACATGAGGTTGACTTTCATTCTAAGGCGAATTCGATTTATGAGGATTTTTGTGAGTGTGTGTTACGAAACTCCAACTTCCAAATGATTAGTGTTTTTCATTAGAATATATTTTTTTTTGTTAGCACTTTATTCAATGTATTCATTTATCAAGATGCTTCTCAGTTCAACAGCTGGCATTAAGAATGCTAAAAAGATGCAACACAGATGATTCTCATAGTCTCCAACCTTCATTAACTTATTCAGTCCATTATCACCAATGGTAAATGATATCAGTGCCAGGAATAGAAATTGAATTTTAGCTGTATGGGCTTCAGTGACTCCTTTAAACTCCATTCTGTGCGCATTGAGATTACCTTTGTGAAGCCTCTGAGAATCCATTTACCCAAGGTCCCAGCACATTGGTTCATTCTCACTATCTCGGTGGTGTTTCCTGGTTTTGTATACGCTTTTATTTCCTTCTCCTCTGCGCATCGCTACGTTTTATATCTCTGGCTCTGTGCACTTTCAAAACCACTCTTTCTCTTTGAAAAGCAAAACAGTGTGCTGGGTTTATGGTCTCCACTGAAATAAAACCTCGCTTGTGCGCATTCAGCAAGCCAGGGAAAGGGTGCTCACTTTATTAAAGTTATTAGTCATACTAAGGCAGCGTTACAGTCTCTTAAATAATGCACAAATTGATCTCATAGAGTTATTATCAGCCACTTTTGTTCAAATACCATCACACTTGCAAGCGGGAAGACATGCTTAACCGCATAAATCCATATGGAAGGAAAAAGTGCAAATGCTCAGCCTCTTGGCTCCAAGAATGAGAAATGTGGGGCTGCTATAAAACGGCAAAAACAAAAAAAGTTCACGCATGCATAGAAATCCACCCCAAACACAGACGTACACTCATATTCATACCACTTTGAGACAGCAGAATGATGGTGTGTAATTATTTTTTCAATGGTGGACCATGTGTTTATCGGAATGTTAATGTTCGCATAATAACAGGCTCCGCCGCCCGGCTGAGAATGTCAAGCCTGTCCGGCTGTCAATCACTGCTCAAAATAGCAGGGCAAATAAGCATGCGCTGCTGTCACGGCAACTGACAGACAGAATCCGCGGCAGCCTTTAAGCTGACAAATATCAGGGCCGTGCACGGGAGGAATTATTCTATCAAGAAAAAAAGTGTGACTATTCCATTCCTATAGTGAGAGAACGAGAGTACCGCAGGGCCTTACAACTCACAAGTTAGACTAGATGGTGAAAGGCTGTGAGAAAGAAAATAAAAACAGTGAGACTGTAAGATATAGCTCACAATGAAGTTTTACATAACACACTTCTGATTGGCCTTCCCTTTGCCATAAATAACAAGTGAAAGTTGCCTGGGAGGAAACAGTCCGCTTCATTTCTAGCGTTTCATCTGAGTGTCTCACTGAAGCTGGCGTGGAGTTTCAAGAGCGGTCAGGCAGATTGCTAGTCATGGTGTGGGAAGGGAGAGCATATGAGATTGGTTTGGAGATGGTTTCCTGATCTTTTAACATGCCGCCTTACAGATATTATGTCCCAAATGTGGCTTAAACCAGCCTATGGACATTCGTATGTCATAGCTGCTGCGTAAACTGGTCTCCGAGCATGAAATTGCTATTAATATTAACCTCATTGACGAACTCAATGCGAGAGTTAATCTTTTGATTGATTGCTGTTCAAGTCGAGGCAATAGCACCTATTGCTGTAGAATTGGGATTTCACATTTTCATTGTCTTAAACTCACTCTTTCCTTACTTTCTCTCTTCCTGCAACTCGTGTGATTGTGTAAATGTGTGTGTTTATGTGTTAGTGAGTTTATGTGTCTTAGGTTTATCCAATAAAGCCATATTTATAATTGAAAAGAGAAGTATCTTGTGTTTTGTGCTTACAAGTTAATATCTTAAACTGTCGATCTTACTACTGTGCTTATTAATAGCGGTGACACTTGTGGCGACACTAGTGTTCTCTGTCTTGCCTTTGTTTTTGTTTTGTTTTTTTTACTCCGCCAACAAAATGTATAGCGAATCAGTAAATGCCAATTAGGAGAGCGTGTGTGTATATCTACCGGACTTTTTATGCACCTCATTAAAGGAAAAGTTATTTGTATTTAATTCTACCTATTTAATTCTTTTCTTTTTTGTTACACACTATAATCTGGATTTTAACATCCAGCGCAAAGTTGATGTTATACGACTTGTTCACTGAAATGCAGACCGACTCAGTGATGCGTCGTAATCTGCCGTAGTTCCCTTTATAATCTTAAATGATTCTGATTTGATTTATTTGTATATTTGGGCTAATTTTGCCCTCACAACTCCAAAGGATCTTGATCCTTCAAGAACACCCTAATTGAAAAATCTAGTTGATCTATAGTAGTTGTACATCTAAATATGTTCTGATTGTCAAAACTTGTGTATTTCTGTGCAATACTCTTCAAAAGACTATTGGTTTGACGTTGAAACTACTTGCATTTTGGTTAAGACACAGAAGAGAGACAATGCAACTGAAACAACTGGGATAACTTGCATTCAAGAGCACAATGGTGACAGGTTATATATCCCTCTTCTGTCTGTACTGAAGTCTAACCCATTAAACCTGTCTATATAAAACTCAATCAATGCAACGGTGTGAAGATTCTTGGCCAATGATGTCTTTAAACTCTTTTAGTTATCTCTTGATATCTTCACCCTAGGTTATACCCCTGTGGTGTGGCATCATCAAGAACAGAAATACACGTAAGAGTAAACAAAGGAATTTGAAGGTATAATTCTGCTTGCCAGCACCTCCCATTATGTGGTCTTCAGTAAACCTCACACCCCATAGCGACACCCCCACCCCTCACACTGTCTGCCGCCTCTTGTCTGTAATCAGATGTAACCCCTCAGTTGTTATCTGCTTTTCTTTAATAAAGGTCGTAAGCTGATTAGCACCGCCCCAAAACCTGGCTCCGCTTTGCTGAGCAGTTTTGGCTTTTTACTTTTTTCTGGTTTCTTCCAGGATCCGTGTTTCACTGTTTATCTCGCAAGATTGTTGTCAGGATCTGGTTCAAGGTGTTTGAGAAACAGAAGCACAGGCTTTACATGTTTTACATTAGAGCACTTCTTTTCCAGAGAAGGATGAAATTCCTTTTTCAAGAGGCTTGTCCACACCAAACCTCTCTAAAATCCATCCCATTCTCTCTCTTTTCTTTATTCGTTACAGCTTTTTTCTTCCTCCCTCAGGGTCATTTCAAAGACTCCACTTATTGCAAAGTATATTGGCTTCGTGCCACACAATGTTGTGTCTGAAGCCCTAGCAATTGCTTTGAAGTTGGAAATAGCTTGACGTGTTAAGAGCGTTCTCTGGCCTGCAACATTAGAAATGGGAAAACTGGCAGATACAGGTTGAGGTATCACATGCACCACTTACATTCTGAACCAAGATGTGCCTTTAACACTTATTTGATTGTAACAGAGAAACTGAGACTTAGAGCTTGCATGCTGTTACCGCCTTCGGTAGATTACAGCAGTGCCTAAGATGGCTTTTTCATACAGCTTTTCCACACTTTGTTAACAATGATTAGAGGAACAGCATCCGGATTAAGTAACCTGCTTGCTGTGAGACTGTAGCAGTGTGCACTGGTATTCGTCTGAACTTTAACTAGAGGGAAAATGTATTGCTAAGAGGTTACTCTTTCATAGCACAGGAGACTAAATGGAATCATGTTTCTTAGAGAATTCCTCAGAGAAACAAAAATAGAAACATATAAGGCCTTGAACGCACATACTGCTCAAACACGTATTTCTTAACTGCACTGTAAGGAGACATTTAATAACAAATACTGATGCAGCACAGTGGAATAGTCTTGGAAATATCACTAAAATGTCAAAGATGACCACACTGTTGTCCAAATGCATGCATTTTACCATTTTGTAACACCGGGGCTATACAATTTGTGTGGGTATTTCAGATTGTTTGGTATTTTCAGAATTTTGAGTGCCATATAAACTGTAGGACAGGACTATTCAGTTCTCTTTCTCTTTCTGGAGGGCCATGACCCGCAGTTCTAACCCTAATCAAACAGACCTGCTTGTGATAATCAAGTAAGAGGACCTTGATTAGCCGGTACTGATGTGTTTAATTAGGGCTGGAACAAAACTCTCTGGGTTACGACCCTTTCTGGAATGTAATTGAACAGCTCTGCTCTATGACCAAGTCAATTCCAATTATTCTTCAAGATCAAAGATGTCCAGTCATGCTCCTGAAGGAACACCTTTCTTCAGAGTTCAGTTCTAGCTCTAATTAACCGTACCTGAACCTCCCCTATTGGAGCATATCAAAGCTGAACCCTACAGGATGGTGTTCCTCCAGGGGCAGGCTGGGACATCTTCGCTCTAGGAGAAAGAATTGAAATTAAAGTGATCTCATTTGTGATGTCTCTTTACAATGACGATCCAGTTAGGGACATTGAAGATTCTACCGTTGTCTTCTATCATTGTTTTCTAAGCTCATGGTCACTTAGGGGTATAGAGAGAACAGATTCCCGTAATGCTGATTTAAAAAGCAGAGCGATTTCACCTCTGTCAGTTCTTGAGCTCGCAACGTCTTTGGGGTCTCCAGTACGATCAAAGTAAATTTTTAAACAGAGGTGTCACCTGCGCGAATTTGAAGGAATTAATGGATAACCTGGGGTGCTGTGTTTGTGCCCTTAAACACTTACACACACACACAATGTTGAAGGAGGTTAACCAAGCACATAGGACTTGCAATAATTGATTCCTAATTTCATGCTGAGCGCCTCAGTTTAATCTGTGCAGAAAAGAGAGCGAGAGAGAAAGACCTTTTTCATCAGCTGTCTGGCAGACTGGGAAGGTGGAGAAGCTGTATGAAAGGGACAGAGAAAAACTGAATCTATACCTTCTAATGTATAGCTATGGAGCTAATGCATGGTACTCTGTTTGAATGTTTAGCAGGTGAAGCAGAACGATATTCCATTAGGCAGCACAAATCTGTTCATTACAGTCCAATTACTGTTCACCTGCCAAACTGTCAGAATAACAATCTCAGGGCCGAAGCGGTGAGGCTGTTCATGCATTTTGTAGACTGAAGGTTCAACAAGGTTTCCTGTTTGACAGAGCAGATCTCATGTGGGGGAAAAATTTAGGAGTGGATCCATTTGTCCATCCTCCAGTACTATGCTTTATATACACACTCTGCTTTTAGGAAATGATTATCTTTCTCTCTCTGAAGTTGAGTCAGAAGGAATCAAAGAGTTCACAGCATGCTGGACCACAGACAGACTTTATTACCTGTACTAAGCACAGAAACACGGCACGGCTCCTCATGAAACAATTCATGTGCATGTGTGTTTGTATAAATATGTGAATTCCAGTCAGCTGCCTTTTTCTGTGAAGCGGTGCTGATCTCGTGCCTTATCTCGCCTGGAGCTTGGATTAACAAGTGCTCCCCGAAATGGACATAAAGTTCACTAACTTGAGCGCCAAGCAATGATGTGCAAGTGATTTACTTGTGCAAAACCTGCTTTCAAATTAGTAGCAAATCATGGTCTTAGTTTTGCAAAGACATAAAGTAGAAGTATTTTAATTATTAGTAATATTTGTGCACAATATTGGGCTAATTTTCATGTGATGTTTGGAACTTCAATCAATTTAAGCATACGATATTGTTGGTGTGCATGATGCCTCCTGGTTCAAGACCAAAACCAGGTGTGAAGCCAGTATTTCCCTGACCAAAACTGCCTTTCCTACACTCCAGATTGGGCTCAGGCTCTCAGAGCCAACAATCTGTTTTGTGAACCTGAGTCATGATTCATCTGCACCAGTACACATTTTTAGGTGACTTGAAAGCTACTTGTAAGAGCTGAGGCACTGACCCAGATAAATAATGGCTTCAAAGATACTCTGTGATTGCAGGTTGTGTGTATGTGCATGCTTTCTGAAGGTATAAGATTAGAAAGAAGCACATTAGAGTGTCCTCTGACATGACCTCCATTAGCCCCCCCACCCCCCCACACACACACATACATACACCCTTCCTTTCAATCACTGACAGGCTAACTAATCATGCAACTCAATCCAGTGAAAACAATCGGTGTGTTAATTGAGAGCAGCAGTTACGCAGGAGAGCAGGGGAGAGTATCCCCTGAAAGCCAATCTGTTGGATGTCTTTGTTATTTACCAAGTCATTTCTCTCATCATTTGGAATTTGTAAACAGATATCAGGGCAAATGCAATCTCCTGTGCTGTTTAATCTTTGTTGGCGAGCAAACGTAAAAGAGACCGGGATCCACTGATGCTAACGATGTTGTAAAATGGCCAACTAGAAGTAGCAATGCTGATACCTTAACTAGCTTTTCACAGCAACAAGCTCACTTTAGTTGAGCTAATGATGTCTTGCATCATTCAAGCAAACTCACACACACCGTAATTCCTTTGGGTGCCACTAGTGGTGCAGAAATTACACGGTTTTCTTTTCCCTGGAAATACTTATTAATGTTATCACATTGGACTTACTGACATTCCTTACACAGCGTATTTGTTTCTGGAACCGATCGATCATAGGCCTCATTGTTCTTTGTGAGTTAATACTTGCATAATTATCCACAAACAATGCTAAAAGGCTAAAAATTAAAGGATGTTTGATACAACACGAAGGTTAAGCTACATGCCATGTGTAATTTTTAGTGTAGCTTGATTTGTGGGTAACTTGACACTTTCTGAACTACTTTAGTATTTCTGAGTAGCCTGCCAAACTACTGCTTCCTGAACACTGCCTGTCAGTCCACTTGACTACCCCAATGAAGATGTGGACAGGCACTGAGTGAGATGTCTTTACCAACTCTACCGGCTTTCTTTGGACCTGCGCTGTGGTTTTTATAGCAGCCTGAAGCACATAAATCTGCAGGACACATGTATTCTGTTGTGGTTGTGATGAGCACCTTAAAATACAATTCCCTTAGAGGCTGACGAACAGGTTATCAAGCCTGTTGACCTTGTTTAATTGAATGATAATTAACTGTAATGAGTAATCAAAGGGTCCACCCACTCGCTAATGAGGCACATGCAATGTGCAAGGAGGCTAGATTATACATCTCGCCAACGCACACCTCTCTGATGAGGCTGACGCTTCCTCTAATGGTGGTCCCAGCCCCCCAGAAAGAGACAAAGCAGAGAGCAGAGTGGTAATTAGCAAACGCAAATGCAAATGATTTCTGAAATGCCACAATGACAAGCCACAGAACAGTAACAACCGTCTAGAGAAGATGAAACAATGCATTTCTTCGGGACAGTTAACTAAAAAATTGGGTTGCATTTATTCCCCCTTAATTCCACAGACGACATAGAGATGTCAAACAGAAGTGAGTGATTAATTTTAATTTTGTACTTCACACAAAGCTGTCAAACAGATTCAGAAGATTTGGAAAGCAGTGCACAGAAAAGTACATTAGTGGTACTAGTGATACAAAACTAGTACATTAGTTTTTTTTTTTTTGTGGTTACCATTCATTTTTATTTAATAGAAAAAGCAGCGTGAACGTCCTTCAAAACTTTGTTTGCTACTTTTTTAAAATTTTGTATTTAGTATTCTAATTTATTTATGGAATAGTGCAGCATAAACATTCTTCAGAACAGGACTATGAACATGGACTGATTTTCCTTGCCCATTTGTGCTAATCGTTGTCATTATTGGAGCTTGAAAGGAGAACAGACTTGAAATGAAACTATTTGGGAAACTGTGTCTCCTACATGTGCTAGCTGCTAGGTAGACGCACCAACAAGAATGACTTTATTTGCCAATATAAGAATATTATTTAACTGCCATGAGTTACAAAACCATCTGAAACAAGGAATGAGTTCATGTGATGAATATTTTATTATTATTATTTTTAATCCCTGCTGGAAAAACCTCACCGAAGCTTTTATAAATGATAAGATCCCTCTTGGTGCTTTGCCTCTGTGCGTGTTAGAGATGATAAGATGAAGGGAAATTGTAGATCAGCGGTGGACATTTGGAGAGTTTATCAGTCGGTCTGAGGAGCTAGAGTAAGCTGATAGCTCTTAGGTCTCAACGGCCATTAGCATTGAGAGTAGTGTTGGGTCAGCGATGATTTGTTACATAAAACTACAGTGCTCTTCCAATCACACACACCCAACACCAAAACACACACTCCAAATCAGCACTCAAATCTTTGAAAATGACTCCTTTTCACATAATACTCGGATAAGTATGCTGTCTCGCTCCAGTATCTGTCAAGTGTTATTAATATCACTGCAATCCCATTTCCGACTGTGGATTCATTCGTTCTCCTCACTCAGCGATGACAGTCACTTAAACAGATGCCACTTCTTCCGTCCTACATCACACGGACATGTCTGTTGAGCGATGAGGCCTGCCCTGTCATATCGGGACGGTACCTGGGGGGTATTTGCGGTGTAATCTCATCCGCAATGTGCCTTTGATGGTCTTTTCAGGGATCTAGCACAATATCAGAGTATTAATTTCCACATAATCTCTGATGTACGATTACAGACAAGCCCTCCAGAAAATGACGGAAGATTATTTGAAATCCTATCTTTTTCAAAAGCAAAACAAGCTTCGTGATCTGCATCGGTATTAAATATTTCAAGATCTTTGGATCAATGTAGGGAAACTGTCCAACAAAAGAGATTTAGAGATGGAAGGCGAGTTTTAGCTAATTACGGTATACGAGATGATTTGCACAAGAGCATTTCGGGTCCTACTGATGCAAGCCATCACTTTTAGTGTCCATTAAGCCGTCCCGAAGAAAGAGCCGTAAACCCTCCCTCTCTCGCTTGTATACGTTTATTGGCAGAATTAGAGTTTGCCACCGTCAGCTCGCTTCTAAAGTGCTGCTTCAGTCATATTTCCTTTGATACTCACAAGGAAGGTCTGCCATATAAATTCTGTTGAAAATCTCCCTACTCAAGGATTCATGCAGATTTAGCCGTCTTTTCCCTGCCTTCAAGACTCCTCTCTTGCAATGTTGTCTCCTCTGAAGATGCATGTCTGCTATCTGATTAGTGAATGATTGAAAGCGGCCGGTTCCAGCCCTGCGCTCCATTCATGCTCAAAGCCTCTCATTCTCTCCAGCAGGGCTTACTAAAAAGCATTATAGCCTCTGCATTAGCCGAAGGCAGTTGAAAATAAAATAATGCATTTATCAGAGGGACGTTAGCACTTACGTTCATCCTCTCTTCCCATTTGTGAAGCCCAAGCTGCTTATCATAAGAAAAAAAAAAAAAAACACACACATAATCATGCGGCTGGCTATAACTACACCAGTAAATCCAGGCCAAAAATGCAGGCTGGGGCTCTGCCATCTTTTACATATAGCAGTTAAGTGGGTCTGATCCTTTCATCCAGCTCAGAGCGTTGGATGGGTTTAAGAGGGGGGCAGCATCTGGTCACATCAAACCCTGGACGGGAGATGACAAATAACAAATCGCTCTTGTTGATCTGTTCTGCGTTAAAAGTACAAATGCTGTTAGACTGTGCTGATAAATGTACTGCTGTTAATATGTTTTAAAATAAACCAGTTTGTTTATTAGTCCTTAAATAGGCTGTCAAACTTATATAATTTGAGTTTAAAAGCAAAACAAGCCATGTTCCAGATCTGTCTAAATTGGTTGTGTTTCCCTGCGGCCCAGAGCGCGGACCGGAATTCAAAATTTCATCATGAAGCGCTATGTCAAAACATAAATTAAAGTCCATAGTCGAGCTTCTATAGGAGCATTTATGCTTCCTACTTCCAAGACAAACGGCCTAAGGATGAAAAGGAGAATCGGGACATCCGTAAACAAATACGACTGTGTTCTCGCGCATTCTGTTAATCCCACTTAAGTTCAAACCTCTTGGGCTACTTCTGTTTTTTAAACCTTTATAAAACCATAGGCTCCGTTCTCTATTATTCTTCCGTCAAACATGAGGTGGATGAAAGAAATGGAGGCTTGATTGTTTCGCTCGCCGCTGCTTTGTCAGGCAAGGACGAGTTCTTTATAAGAGCTTTATAAAACGTCATCTTCAACTTTGTTTTGCCGAATGAGGAGGAGGCATTGTGATTCCATTTTTTTTTTTTTTTTTTCTTTCACAGCTTTGAAACCCCGTGAGAACAATTACCCAGAATGCATAGATTTATTCTGCCCAACAGTCCATACTGAGAAGAAGTGATGAACAGCAATCCTCTAGTATATTATGAGTCAAGGACAGGACCAAGATTACTTGAGTGAGAAAATCCTTTGCTCAGAAAAACTTCTTCATGAACTTTCTGCAGGGTATACGCTAAACTAGTATGTTTCCACTTTCAAAACTCGACGTCATGAATAATAGATGCCATACTAATCCAACATAACATTAAATGTTATTAAACATTAATGTTTGTAGTAAACTTGGACACTCATGATGCAACAAGCCCTTTTTTCATGCAGGAATTGCAAAGAAAATCAATCTTTTTACTTCAGTCAGGTGTTAAAAGCTTGAACAAATAGTCTATTGCCTTAGACCCAGCTGGTTAAAAGCTGGTTAAAAGAAGCCAACATTATACAAAGACCCGAGTAAGAGTTCCCAAACAAAGGGTACTAACTTGCTTATTTAATATAACAACATAATTGCATGTGTGCTTTGTGGCTTTAAATATTAAAAATAACTAAATAAATAACTAACTA
>JAUMHP010000073.1:1641400-1664840 GCA_032361065.1 Enteromius trimaculatus | reverse complement strand
TTTATTTTTTTTATTTTTATAAATAAAATAAATATAAAAATAAATATAAAATTCAACCTTTTATAAATCGCTTAATAACCATTTTACTGAACTGAAGAAAATGAATAGTTATATTTTGCAACAAACTGACTAAATGAATTTGACTGCTTCAGTGAACAAATGAATCTATTTAACCAAGAACAGTCGATGAAAAGGGCTTCTGTGGAGAAAATGAAGGACCAGGCGTACAAAACATTCCCTGAGAGCCTCTCACACATGCAAAACTCCAGAGTCTTGGCCTAGAGCTGCCCGCCAGGTCATCAAACTGCCTCCAGGTCCCTGGAGAAACAACAAAGAGATCCAACTGTGAAGAGATTTGGCTTGAAAGTGTTTTTAGCGAGAAGAAAGCCTCACAAAAAAGGCGTTTTGGAGGCTCTGATGCTATTCAGCTGATGCAGAGTACGACAAAGTCTTGCATTGTGTGGCTGTAACAAAAAGACAAACAAACAAGAAAGGAACAACAGTGAATTCTGATGCTGAGATACCAGAGGACCAGGCAAAGGTGAAGGCAAAATTGTTTTGTTGTCCTTGAAATCATTCTCCAAGCTTCTGCCTCAAAACTCTCTGTTGGTGCAGAGCCAAAGAAAATTGCTTTTTCTCTTCCATTTTCTCAGGTTGTAGCGGTTTATTTCGTAAGCTGGGTGGAGCTGAGAAGGTTGGTCATTGACCTTACCTTCGGTCACAACAGCCCACAGTAGTCTCTGGTTAATAATACGATGGGGGTCTTGTTTGCTGATTGGATTCATCAGTCTGGTGTCCTGAAGCATTTCTCTTATTCTGATCTCCCATCCAATCCCAAGCAGCAGCCTCCCTGACTGAGTTAGATCTTACACGTTTCATTTGAAAGAAATGCCTTCCGCAGTCATTTAGGTCTGACAGGGAATCAAACTAAATTGAATTGTCGAGGTGCCATTTGAAGTCGAACAGAATTGAACTTCTCAGTTTCGAGTCGAAATGGATCTGTTGAATTGACCGGGATGAATTGATTGCTTAGTGTGTGACTCACTAAATCAAACTCTTGGTCTTATTTTAACTATAAATATGCGGAAAACCAGCATGAGACCATCCCAGAGACACTGCTGGTATTTATAGAGGATTTGTTGACTAATGAGGCAAAAAGAAGGTCTCTCCTAAAAATAGCTGTACTTTTCTTAAGGTTGCTGCAACTTATAGCTTGCTTGTTTAAATGTACATGCCTCTTAAAAAAATATATTCTTCATAGTTGATGTGTATTCCCAATAAACATATCATAAAAAAAGTGTATGCTTCTTTCATACATTCATTCATTCCTTTAAATAATATTCTGTTATAAGTAGCACTTTAAAGTATATGTGTTTGTTATTAATAATGCATATAATTAATACTTATAAAATATAAATAATAATTTAATGAATTAATTAATTTTATAGGATTTTAATATTATATATATTATTATATATTATATATTTAAATGCATTTTATTATATAAATAATAATGTAGTTTACTATAATAAATAGCATTAATGGTACATATGCATACATTGCACTATTCATTTATTTTAAATATAAATAATAGTTTATTATTTATAATATATTTTTAAATTATACTATATATCATAAATATTTTAATATTTTGTTGTTTATTTATAATAGAAATAGTACTTTATAATTTATAGTATATTGTGTTGAATAATAATCATCATAAACATGTATCCATAATTTTATTAATTTATGTTGAAGAGAATATTTTAGACTTTGAGTTTCTAATTCAAAATTTCACATAGCGTTCATTCAATGGGTAACTTGCCAGTTCTTTGTAATTATTTGTATTAGTTTTTTTTTTTTATACATTGTTTATATACTTAGAGTACCAGTTAGGATTCCACAGTGACACTCATTGTGCTGACTGCTGGTAATGGTTATCATAATTCACCCAAGTTTTTAGTTCAATATCATATTAACGTATAACAGATTACAAATCATCAACTAACAACATGCCTGAAGGGTTTGTGATCCCACGTCGAATCTAATCTACACAGGTCGACCTGCATCGAGGGGTGTAGAAGGTAATGCGATAACAGTCTTTGAGGTTCTGGTGGGCTGGATGAGTGGGATTTGGGTTAAGTGCTGGAGGTGTTGTGGGGGTGCTCTTCAGTAATGGTTGGTGTATGGATTATGACGGCCTGCCACAGATTGTGGGGATTATGGGATTGACGATTGCCTTGCGCGTGGATGGCACGGGAGATTGAGAGCAGATGGCTGTGATTTGAGCGTGATTATCCCGCTGCATTGTCACTGATCTTTGTCATCCTGTTTCATTTCCCCGGGATGGCTTGTTCATCTCGGACACTGAATCAAACCCCAATCCCCCCGCTGCCCAGTGAGCTGATGGAAAGCATTGCGCTTGGACATCTCTTTTGCCTTTTTCTGTCACACATTGTCTACCCTCTCTGGTCTCCACAAATTCCTTGCCTGTAACAGTTATGCCCTGTATTTTATTCTTCATTAGGCTTACGCTAAGTCCTTCTTGTATTATCCAAAGGTCGTTTCCTTTAATACTTGCCAGTCTCACTTCACTCAAATAATGGGAACAATTTGGGATAAATACAGGACACCTAGATGCTTTTCTGGTCTGGTCAACAGCTAATGAATGGATCTGTCACACACAGTATTGCCCCCAAGAACAAGGTCACACAATGCCTGCAAACTGATCCTGGAGCTGCAGTAGTTGGCTGCTTTTTCTCTGCTTTGAGTGAAACACTTAATGCGTCTGTGTTTAGCTGTATGCGAACATTTCCTCAGCCTACACACCATGCTGGTGAATATATTTGTTCGCAGAAAGACTTTGATGACTTAGAAATGACATTACAGAGAGATACTGTTTGTATGTATGTATACTGTTATATATAGTGTTGCACTGAGCGTACAGGTTGTGTTTTTCTCTCAAGGGCAGCTTCAGAAACACAAAGAAAAAAAAAAAACACTGGATATATATCACAGCAGCTGTTTTTTCTTTCTTTCTTTCTTTCTTGCTTTCATTATTTCTTTGTAAGCTGTGCACAGTTTCATTACCTTTGCCATGTCTTGTTATAAAACTGCATGCTAGAACATAAAATATCTGCAATGCATTTTAAAACATGCCCCTTTTTGGTATTCCAAGATTAAAAAAAAAAAAAAAGAAAAGAATAAGAATAAGAATAAAAAAAGAAATAGCTTTTTCTTGTAAAATGTAAAAACATATAATGTCAAAAAATCCTGGAAAATATTAAACAGCACCACTGATTTCAACAGAAATACTAAAAATGTGTCTTGAGCAGCAAATAAGTGTATTAGAATATTACAATTATTAGAATTTCTAAGGGTCTGAAACATGACCATAATTCAAATGATTCATAATTCAAAATTAGGTAATGAAAATTCAGCTTTGCATGGCATGAATCAGTTTTTTCTTAATAAGAGTTCTTTTGAAAGCATTAAATAACATTCAAAATATGCAAGCTACATCTTGGTGATCTAGAAATGGCGTCACATTATGAAACCCTGGCTATGTTAGGATATATTGACTCCTCAAACAGTTAAAACAAGGCTAATCTGCTCTCTGTCCTCGCTATATATGGCGTCTGTTAATCTCTTTTTAAAAGCTCTGTGAGCTTAACAGGAAAGCTACGGGGCAGACACCTTGAAAATAAAGTGTTAAAATGGACAGAAATGCAGAGAATTTCTTTCAGCTTTTAAACTCGCAGCAGATGGCTAATGGACAAGTGCAGGTCAGCGGGTGCCATCAACAGCATCTCGAAACTCATCAGTGAACGCTGTTTACTTAATGATCACCAGAAATGATCCCTAATGATCGCTAGAAAGCAGTGTCGGAGGCTGCATTTGAACATTAACACCAAATATAACAGGAAACGTTAATAGCATCTCATGAACACATCTTATAAGCCGATGCTCATGAAATCGTGCTTATTTAAACTGGTTAATTAACAGACAATATGAATGAGCTGATGTGTTATCCCTGCTGACAGGAAACATTGATTTGGTGTAGTGTGTGACGAATACCACATAAACTCCTTCTGACATGCTGGACACATTGTTTACCGACACGCTATACAGTCCCTCAGTTTGAAAAGCATGACAGGTGGAAAGTAAATAGATTTTTCCAGTGTCTGACACAGAATGACAGAGCACAAACAAGCTCGACTTCGCTCCATACTCTGCTTGGCTCCTATGATCTAGAGATTCAAGCGCAGGACAGAGCTGCAGTGACACTGTGTGATTGATGCCTGGACCATCGCCTTGACAGGCAGCTCCGTACAGGCCAGCGTTCACTCTAGTGTCTGCTTGTATGAGTTTGTCTGTGTGCTCGTGATAAAATGGGATTATAACCTGTCTCTGACAGGCCGGAGGGACGTGCGTGGGCTCTTGTGATAAATCTATGGAGCTGAATGATTCGACGTATCAGTAATAACAGGCCAGAAAGAAGATGTCGCGTTGTAATTGGAGGATAGAGTAGCAGTGTGTTGCTAGAAAAAACATGCGGATTGGTTTGATGATACAATAATACCAATAATAATAAAATACCCAAACCCAAAGCACTCGAAATTGCATTTAACAAAATCGCATTAAACTATTACATATTTTTGTTAAAATATAATGTAATTAAGTGTTTGAAAACATTGCATTCAGCAAGTGCGTATTTTAATTACATAAAAGGTTTAAATTTTAAAGTATGTTAAAGTTTATTTCTATTTTACAAGGACTATGCTCGCTTTTTCTTATTATCAATACCTTTAATACCGCTACCTACTTGTCTTTGCTATTGTGTTTATGTGACATTTTTTTGTTCCAAAGGAGACAATAAGACCTGTTTATAAAGTGAACATGCTAATAATACTCTGAATTCTTCTCGAGAAAGATTCGCATTCATCTATTCAACAAAAGTTAAAGTTTCCAGCCAGGCATAATAAACTGTCTGATCCGAAGGACAGCATTAAACAAAGATGAACATTAGTCATCAGACATATGGCATGGAAAATAAATCATTTTAGTTGGGTTATTTTGTTAAAGGTTAAAAGTAACTAATAAAATACAGCTAGCTTAAAAGATAAAACACAATAAAACATGATCATATAAAAAAAAGAGAGTTACCTGTTTTTGCTCATTAATATTTATATATATTTTTTGTTTGTTTGTTTTTTTTTTTTCCATACAAATGTATTGTTTTTAGATATGAATGCATTATTATTATTATTGATATTATTATTCATATTGTCCATTTTAATCCATTGCTTCATTTTCATTTTGTACATTCTGAGTCCTATAAGTGAATCTTTTAAAGCAGTAAAATCATCACAATTAATCAAATGTTGTTCAGTATACTGCAGCACGGTTCAGTATTTCTTCACAGGGCAACCTGTAATAAGCTCAAATATCACAGAGGTGGCGTCTCATGTCCTCGGGTGACCCTGCTGCTGACTGCTGGCTCTCTCTTCAACACCAACAACACAAACAAACACATTTAGATGTCACTGACCTTGTTTCAACTTCCCAGCGTCGTCTCTGGTCACTGTGACACAGATACCCAGCCTCGAGGTATTTTCCCTGACCCGGACTATGGCATTACAATTGATGCTCACTGCTAGTTACAAGCCATCGGAAGCATTTTGTTCGAGGGTTATAAGGAAGTTGTCACAAAAGGCCTTTAGAAAGAATAAGACAGAAAGTGGTGATATCTTTCCCCCGAAGACTAAACTTGCACTGAGTTTACCAATCGTGTCTTAGTTTGTAGGAGCGTCGGCTGAGCATGTGTGCATGCCGGATCACATATAAAATGTACATAGAAATTCCACATTGATTTTCGAGCTCCTACTCATTCTCTCTGCCAGCAGATTTGTCCAATGGGTCATTACTTATCATGTCAAGTACACCAGAATGCTGAACCAGTGTAAAAATAGGATTATTTTCATAGCAACCCAAAGGGAACTTTTATTTCTCGCATTCGTCTTTCACAGCGCAGAAGATCAGAGGTTTTTTTTTTTAGTATTAGCACTATTCAGAATAAACACAGATGTGTTTGTTATCAAGGAGGTCCCTTTTGATTGAAGGCTTTGGTAACATAGTAGAGATTTCATCTAAAACATATGAGATACATGATATTAGTATGGTCTTTTCTGAATGTGAGAAGCATAACATGTCTTCGTTTAATCTCATTGCAGATTAGGAGAAACAAACCCCTAATTTGAGACAAAAGTTCTGGAGACATAATATTTTTCGGCAGGATTTTCTCTCACGAGAAGTAGAAAACTCCATTTGGTCGCAATTTAGTCTCATTGTGGATTAGGAGGAATACATTAAACCATCTTGTCTGAGATTTTTCCTTTGTATGGGATGTTCTGTTTTTTTTTGTTTGTTTTTTTTTCAACAAAGAAACACAAAATCTTACTGATAACTAGAAAAACCTGAGCACAGTTTGAGGCAAAGACGAGACTTCCTCTAAAACATCGAAGGAGACAAACGTCTCTCATGGGAGAAATCTCTTGATGTAATTTCACTGCTGTCTGAGAGAAACAATTGAGACATTAAATAGATCTGATTTGAGATGTGTCACCTCCTATGGGAAGCTTTGTCATTCTATATATTTCACCCAATAAAGAGACAAGAACTGAATGTGTCTCTACAGAGGAGAACAACTGATGAATGAGTTATATATTTATTTCTTTTTATTTGTTTGTGTGTGTGTGCAGCTCTTTTATTAAATATTCATCCATTACTGCCTCTTGTCTCGCACAAAGAATCCCACATAAAGACAAAAGACACGTCTGTTCTGATCTAAATGTATCGTGTTAACGTCAAAAGCCGGAGGAAATATTCACTATCAAAGACGCACGAGTTCAACTTAAAACAGCTCAATTTGAATGCTTACTGTGTGAGTCTGCCTCAAAGAATCTATCAAAGTGCTACTGTTCTTCAGAAAGGCTCAGTGTTCTACAACAACAGTCCCTATGTAATCGGCGACATTACCTGAAGCCATCACAAAGCATTGCCACTCGGTTTCGCGAGTCCAAGATTTGAAAGAGAAGTATTTTGATCAGTGCTCGAGGCCATTAGCACCATCACAAGCCTTGTTTACAGCTTAATAAGATCACACTCAAGACTCAAGGCTTGAGGTTTTTCATACTAGGGTGTGCAGAAAAAAAAAAAAAATATATATATATATATATATTTAAGTAAAATAATAATAATATTAATAAAAACACAATTGCTAAAAACAATGAAATATGGCACAGACAAAATACAACATTATTTTCTTTTAAAACAATTATTTTATTCATTTATTTATATTATTGTAGTTTTTAACAATGACATTTACGTGCACGTAAAATAAAAAATTTTGTATTTTACAAAATGTTTTCTTATACAGCATTAATAACTCTTTATGCAATAAAATGAAAAATATGTAATAAAAAAGTAAAAAAAAAAATAATAATAAACATTATTAGTAGTAGTAGTAGTAGTAATATTTATTTCTTGATTTTTTTAACAATTACCTGTGATGCATGTCCCTTCATAACTTGTGGTATAATTTCATATAGAGCTCTAACCATCCTTCCAATTCTGGAAGGGGCACAGAGATTATTTTTTTTATTTTTTCCCCAGTCTTGTAATGTTTTGGGAAGTTTTGAAAGTGTCAGACGGTCTGCTGACAGCTGAGGGTGACAGCCTGGGTTGGCCAAGACAGACAAGACAGCGACAGACCGCCAAAGCCTCAGCAAGACCTCATAGGACAGAAAGTCCATATCTCTGTACTGACTCTGTGGTGTTGGTTTCATCCTTTTATCTCCCTTTCCGCGGTTGTTGTTTTTTTCGTGTTTTGCCACACGCGTTCTGTGGTGTTGCACTGATTTGATTTCCCAGCTCTCCTTTTCTGCTCTGCGTGACTTAATCAGAATGACAGTGTCTCAGAGCCCCGGGAAAATCTCTCCCTCTCTTTTCTTCTCTCCCTCACTCTGCAAGTTTACGCTGTCCGTGACAAACTCACAGTGGCACCTTTCCTCGCGTTGTGTTTCCGCAGAGAGCCTTGTCATACACACTTCAACGTTTACAAACCCCGTTTCTGCTCCTTCCCATCAGTTCCTTTGCTCCCTCTCAATTTAACTTATCCAAACACAAATACAGTTTCAGTTTAGAGGTGATTTATTGGTCCTCTCGTCTACCATCAATACTAACATAAAGATCTCTGGGTTCTTCTGAGAATAAAAAGGCTCTAATTTCTATTCAAAAAGTGCGTCGTGAGACAGAAAACTTTCGCAAACCCACATTCAGCGAGTCCTGCTTTTCTTTCTGTATCAAAGCACTCGCCTGAAGCGCAAATGCATGTTTTTGCTGTTTACTGTGTACATTTCTCACTTTCTTTCAACCAAGTGACGCTTTCTGCTTCATGTCGAGGTCAAAGCACTCGTGACGCTTATGTCGAGCGCACAACCCTGACGCAAGTCATGTGAAAGGCTCAACACAGCAGTCCACGTCTGTAGCACAATCACATGACACATTACTGCCTTTTTTTTAGTACATTATACAGCATCTTTTGCATTCGCAGATGTTTCTCGTGAGGACAGAAAGTACCCATTCATTTTACATGGGTCCCTGCTGTAGTTTCAGAATTCTTAATCTGTGCTCAGATTAGCTAAAACACAATCTGCAGTCAGATGTCAGTGATCTCAATATGAACTCCAATACTTCTCATCAAGTTCTGGATGAACACTTCTGTCTGCAAGGCAACACATCGAATTCAACTTGAAAATCAGGTCCCACTTTATATTAGGTGTCCCTAATACCTGTGTATTCACATAGTAACTCTGTGTATCTACTGTAGTATGCAAATACACTTTGCTACATACTGTAATATTTCTGTAACGACACACATGTAACACCCCTCAGAATGGTGTGTGTAAGTACAAATGTGTAACAGGACATTGGTAACAACACTTTTTTCATGTAACAGGGATTACAGAGCTACATTTAGTAACAGAAGTATGTATAAGAGTAACTGGAGCAGGGGGTGATCAGGGGGTGTAGTTATGTAAAGTGGGTGGAGTTGGTGCACTTCTGTAATACCAGTGTATATACATGATAACTTCTCAGGAACACTACATATGAAGTGTAACATTCTGGACTCCAAACACAATTTATATGTAAAGTCTAATTTACTGCAGCTGCTGTGTAACATCACAGTAATTACATGATAAATCCATAGCAATTATATTTAATATAAAGTGTAACACTTTATTTACCAAAAAGTGATGTTAGTCCTGTTACACATTTGTATTTTATTACCAAAAAAAAAAAGAAACATGTCCTGTTACACATTTGTTTACTTACAAAGTGTACTTTGGTGTTACATGTGTGTAGTTACAGAAATATTACAGCTGTAGAAAATATGTACCCGTGTGTACTTACACTGTGGTTACATACTACATACACATCCAGTTACTATGGGAGTACACACGTACTAGGGACACTTAATACAAAGTAGGACCAAAAATTGGAAATTTTGTAAAAATGTAATCAAATGGCATTTCAACTGAACTTGAAGGAATGGAGTTAACTAGTTAATCTACTAAATTAAAATTAGTTAAATTATTTGAATGAGTTAAAGTAACAAAATAAGATGTTGACATGGATAGGGTGTATGGATAGCAAATCATGTACAGATAGATAGATGGATGAATGGATGGATGGATGCACATCTCATCCCTTTGGATCCATGCTGTGTTGTTCCTAAACTGTTTGAGTTCAATTACACGCAGCTGCAGCGAAGTAAATGCAAGGTCATTAAATATTAAATCAGACCCCTGGAGACCCTTCAGTCATTCCATTTAGGTGGACAATTATTTACGCCTAATTGTCGGGCGTTCACAGCTCAAGTGCTTGACCCTTCCATACTCTGGCAGCGAGCGACAGGTCTGGCAGCCGCATCTCTGACCCGTTTCGCCTGCAGCCCCTCTCTCGTTCAATTACAGACAACAATACTCACACCTGTCAACCAGACAGCACGTTGGCCACCTCTCTTCCCGTCCTCCCCTGTTCTATCCATCTTTCTCTCACATCTCTGGAGAAGCACATGTGGGGGTCCCTCTCCTCTTCTGACCTGTAAATACTGCAGGAGGTCTGGAGACTGATTCTGTCTGACAGCCCCTCTCCGACGTAATGTCTTCTGCCCTCCCTTTCACTGCCATCTCCCCTGCTCTCTTCCACTTGTCTAAGCATTTTAATGACATATGCTCGCAGGCTTTCTCCAGCCGCAGTCATACTAGTGGAGCGTGCCTTCCTCTGAGCGAGGGATGTTTGCGGAGGAAAAGAGGATGAGTTATGTGGACTGATTTTTGCTCCGTTTTCATTATAAGCAATGTCGGGAACGAAAATGCATTTTCCTTGCACAAAGTGGGTAATTTGCCTCAGTGATAGCCGAGTCGCTAACACTGGGATCTTTTTATCCCTCACTTCCCGCGTTCTGCTCCTCGTGCTATATATTTCTTTCTCTTTCCCACTCTATTTGTCTTTTTCATCATTCTCATTCTTTGCCGCCTGATCATTTCAGTTTTATCTTCCCAGAGTCTGTGGTCTGTGGTTCTGTACTAATTTATGAGGACCTTTTTTTTTTGATGGAACACTCTGCTTCAGTTGCAAAACCTAGTACTGCCTAGACTGCATTTTAAGATGCCATAGGTGTGTATCAGATGCAACTATATATATAGGAAGAACTGTCTTCATTCCAGCCAATTCTGAGATTGTATCACATGTACTGAATAATGAATCCCAGCAGGAAATGTTCTCAGTGTAAACAATAATAATATTGATGATAAAAATATGGCGATGAAAGTCAGTTCACTTGTGTTTATGTATACGGGAGAAACTGCTTTGCGTAATGTAGCGGCTTTAGTAAAGGAAGTCTCGCCTTTGTGATTAAAGAGCCAACCGACAGTCAGTGAGGTCATTATTGCAGCTACTACAGTATACAGAAGACCTATTGTTTTTTTTAAATAGATTTCATTCAATACTATATTGATCAGAATAGTCCAAATGTAATTACAATCAATTCATTATAGGACTTTTGTTTGCTTCTTATAAAATTACAAATCAGTCTGCAACTATGTTAGCATTTTAATTGGCTAATTCATATGATTATTATTATTTTTATTTTTATTTTTTTGTACATTTTGGGCATGTTTGTAAAATATTGAAATACTCAGCTTCTTGTTGTGATTACATTTATTATTATTTGAATTATTATCATTATTTTTTTATGATTACAAAACTGACTCTTAAAACATTGTATTTATTTTCATCCAGGACCATGGACTTTCCATTAACATTTCTAAAACTTCAGTTCAGGGAGTTAGTGAAAGTTACTGAATTCATTTACCCAATGTTTATGTATTTTTAATGCGTTTATTAAAATATGAAGTCAAATAAATTAAAGCCAAAAGTCATCTGTATGTCAAATATCCAGTGCAAAACGCTTTTCATGCCACATCTGAAATAAATCTCTTTCAAAGTCCTTTTTGAGCTCAGATGCTGCCTATAAAGACGGCAGACAACAAATCAGTGCACTAGGCTCAAGAATAGAGCCAGCTACCCAAACACGCACACTTTCTTCTGTCCACATCCATGTCCTACATAATTTTGGAGCAGGGGAGCACTAGAGCAAGCGTGGTGATGAAAAGGGTCCCGGCGGTCCTGCTCAGGGCTAGTTTATGACGCTGTGGCCCATTCCGCTGTCGTGCTGAGTGGCTCCCACCTCCAGGGACCTCAGGTTGAAATCTGGTTCAGGTCTCCACTGGGCCTGGCTCTTCGGTTGCGACATCATTAATTCAGCTCAGAGAATTCCACCAGCCATAGATACCGGTCCGTCTCTCTCCGTTTCCCTCTGTACTTTGTTTTTCTCTTGCCTATTTCTATCTCTTTGTTGCCTCATCCCTCCGCAAACCTCCGTCTTTCCACAGCTAAATCTGAAACTCTTGTTCTTCCTTGTTTATTTTGATCTCTTCGTGCTCCGGTTTAAGCATTTGAGTCTGGGGATTAAAATCTACATCATGAGAATAACACGTATATGGTGATGTTTCCATTTGTGATGTCGAAGGATCTTCAAAAAATGTGTCCTAACCTGGTGGTATATGATTTTTTATTAAACATTTCTACTTAACACAGCCTAAGCCACTAAAAACAATATATGATATTTTTAATACACTGTTAAAACTAGCAGGATTTCAAACCAATTAGGTTTTGGGCTAAATTGTTGCGTCTCACAAAAGCCAGATAAAACACCTATTTTCTCACTTTTTATTGACTTGCACAGCAGAGGGAGAAAAGGAAATGATGCAACTGGACTCAAACTAACGCCACCCGCATTGCAATAACCGTTAGATCACGACTCTATCAGCCAGACATCAAATTACAAGAAAGACGATGTCTTTGCATCTTTAAACCTTTAGTGCTTTGCTTTCTCATGGAGAGTATTGGAGCTCGCTTGGCTCAAATTTCCTATTCATCATCCTCTCTCATTAGCGCTGAGGAACATCAGGATGCCGCCCCATCCTGCACTTGGCCATTGCGCTTGCCCTCTTAATTGCACCCGAGCCCTTTGATAGAGTCAGTTTTTCCATTTTCACCTCAGCGGAGCCAGAATGATGAGCGCGACAGAGGTGATGGAAAGGACTATGAAGTAGATGCCATTTTCACTGAGGACACCATAAACGGCTCAGCATTGAAAAGACCCTATAATCCTGTCTGTCTCTCTCTTTTCGTTTTCCTTCTCTTTCCCCCTCTCTTCCCAGACCCAGGACACTAGAAGTGTTCTCTGCCTTTGTTGGCCTTGTCCGCTGGTTTACAAGATGAAAGTCACTTGTTTGGCAATCTTCAAACACAAGAGGCAGAAGGCCTGAAAGACGCTTTTGTCTCTAACACTTCAATACACTTTCTAGCACTTAGAGAGTGTGTGTCTTCATCTGTGTACTCATACTCATACCTTAGAGGCAGATAGGTCTGATTCACTTCACACAACATAATGGAGAAGCATATATTTGTGTTTTCTTCACAAAAAAAAAAAAAAAACACAAATATAGGATCCTTTTCTTCTTCTTTCTAACACTGTGATTTAGGTGAATCACCTGGTATATTTTTAAAATAACTGTCTTGTTCATGTCGAAAGGCCTCAGTGACAAGTAACATCTGTTAAAACCACCAGACTTAAATGTGCTTAAAACAAGCCATGTCTCTGCTTCTAAGATAGCCGAAGCACATTTATCTTGTATAAAAATGTGTGTGACATTTTATCGAGGTACTGGTAAAACACTGGTAAAGAAAATGATCTAGTTCAAGCTTTGGTCCATGGTATGCAACACAATCAGTAAAGTATATGTATATCTCTGGCTGTTGTTGAATAAAGATTATATGTAGAGGGAGAAAAAATAAAACTTGGTAATACAATTACCATTTGGTAGACCGGCACTCACACTGAAGAATGTCAGCACACAAACAGACAGGCATGTCGGTAGCAAGGATTACACTGACAGTATTAAGTTACCTTTCATTTGTGACAGCAATCCTGTGCTTCTGCTTTTCCAGCTTTCCAAGGGGATAACTTTGTCTACCTTTGGAGCTATTGTCGATGCTCCTAATCAGACAACAATTAGATAACACAGCCTGTGAGCAGGAATAAATCCCACTCCAGTCTTGCTGGAAAACATGAGTGCTTGGCTGTCCTAAACATCTCAAAACATTGCCTTCTCCATTTGGTTTTGTAATCCGGAAGCTTTTACTGCAATTTTGTTTACTTTCTTTAGCTCCATCTCCTTCCCTCTCGTCTTTCTCATCTCCTCAGAAGGACATTTACAAATTGAGAGTAGTCAGCTAAATGCATTTATTTATGCATGTTATCTGCAGTATTTTACCCATACAAAAAAACGGTAAAATAAAATGGACTAAAAAGTCTTATAAATGTGAGTAAAACAAGCAGAAACATTTAATCAAATGGATCATTCAAATACAATGTTGACACTATCATACCAAATTTCTTAAAACACAACATTCGGTCATATTTGAAGAAGTTGGTTTGTCAAGTGCTTCAGGTGTCTTCAGATGCTCTTTTGAGGATTGCAATGGGTGTTCAGGTGAAGGTTGGGAGTTTATTTTATCACTAAGGAACGAACAATGTCCTTGTAAACACATGAGGCAGGGAATGAAAGACAACGTAAATCTGATGGAAAGGGTGTAGATAAGATGCTGCACTAAGCTAGCAGTAGTGCCTTAAATTTAATGCTGGCTGTATGACGTGGCTTCTCTTTCACTCTTGTTCAAGGAAATGTGATTTAAACTGAAGGCTCGATCATTGATGGGTAGCTTCCTTTGACCCTACATCCTTTCTCTCTCGCTACGTCCTAATAAAAACACCCTAACCCAGGAGTCTGCCAGGCTCGTGTGCGTAATGTGTGGACCGCACACACTTACACAGGCTATCATCTCTCTCTCTGCCTCAGCCCCATATCTTTTATATGGCTGCAGTCCACTTTGCTGCTATTATACTGCTCTTCGTGGTAACATTATCACTTAAGATAAGGCTTCAATAAACTGCACTTTCTTTTAGGGGGCACTCTGCTCTTAATCCAATCTCTGAACGTTAGCACCTTTATCACTGGTCTTCCTGGAGACCCTCACCTCCAACCCCCACTTCCAATAAGAGCTAGGCCATTCCGCGCCCCAACGTTAACCCCTTTCTGTTCAGCCAAACTCCAAAAGAGCCATCGAGGACTTGATTAAATCTGTTCTAAGTGGCGATTCATATATATGGAGTTGTGGTTGCTTTGACGGGTGGGCAAGGGCAGGGCCGTGGAGAGCTGGGTCGTGGCCAAGCGGTGGCACAGCAAGCCAGTGCCTCCTGGCCGACTCTCTGATTCGCGCTAATGTCCTCAGGAGACCGAGCAGAGACCACTGTCAACTGGCCCGGGAGGCCGGCCAGATCGAAACCCCTGCCAACACGTTTGAAAGGATAGCAAATCATTTAGCCACCCTGATGGCACATTAGCATTTTTTCAGGCGACGCACTGGCATGGAATAACTCCACACTATTAAACTCCCTTTGAAGTCGAAGCTCACAGGATAGCACTGTAACATACATCTAAATAAATAGGAGAGCCATCTGAAAGGAGCTCAACGGGAACCAAATCATAATGCGCACACAAAAAAAGCTTTGGCTAATTACAGCGTGCCTAACATTGTTTGCCCTCTCTCGCGGAGAAGCATTTTGACTCTGAAAGCGCAACGTCGAATCTGAGGTGAATGTTTTTCAGCACAACAATGCTGAGAAGCACAGCGGCTGAAAATGGGGAATAAAAGAAAAAGCTCTTTTGCTCTGTGGGTGCCATCAATGGCACCAGAAAGTTCAGTATATCATTGATTGACTTACGAAGTGTTTAAGGTGAACGTGTGTTTTTGTCCTAAATTCTGGATGAATGCCTTCGCTGAGATGGGCTTAATTTGATTTGTTATTGAGTATATTGCTAATATGATTTCATGATCTCTGATTTAGAAGCTTCAGTTTTCTTCAAAAACCTTTTCACAGGCAATGATTTAATTTTATTTTCATAAAATAATAATAATAATAATAATAATAAACATTTGAACTAAAATTAAAAAATATATTTATTTATTCTGACGTACAGTAATTAGTCTGTTGCCTTTTCCCCATTGTGCAAAGGTTAATAAAAAGGGATTCAAAATGGGAATGCAAACCCATAATTTTAGTTGTACATTACTTTCCATCCACCACTAAAAGCATTTATTGTTAATTTTGTAAATAATTTGACTGACTTTAATTTGGTAGACAGTTTGGTTGAAATGAGGTGGGGTTTTTTGGCTAATTTGATTTGCTCCACAGCTCCTCCTGTAAGATGTAACCATCATGCAGCAAAACCACCAGAAATGTCAGAGAACATCTATTTCTGTTTTAGGTATTTATGTTGAGCTCCAAACAGAAGCATTCATCTGACACCATTTCCATTGGCCAACATTCTAATTAGCCTGCAAGAAATATGAATTATCACCCATATAGACAGATGCAAAGTGAGGAAAGAAGGAGTGGGGGAACAAGAAAACGAGGCATAGTCGCTGTCTCTGCTGCTGTCTGTGTTGTAATCCCTCCTTTAGCACGCTAATTAGCAGCATTAGCTTGGCTGAGAGCTGAAAACCTGCTTGAGTTCTGTTTGGAGAAACCAGACGTAAGATAAAAGCTATTAGTATTCCTGCAAACAGAACCCAAAAGTGCTGAAAGCTTTCAGAAAGTTACTTCAACTTTTAAAGTCTGGACTGAAGCCTGCACATTTTCACTTTTAATGTTGTTTTGTGAATAGAACATGTGTCTGGAACAGATCAGAAAGACTTTGAATGGCTAAATCACAGTACAATGGTCATTAATAAAATATACTTATTCTATGCCTCATTGGTTGCATGCATGCTCCCAGCTTTTTTCTTTTTTTCATTTTTCTCTCTTTGCTTTATGATGTCATGTAGGCTATACAACTTGCATTCAATTCCCTTGTTTTTCTCTGATTCCCGGAGTACACGTTTAAAGACTGATTAGCATTTATATTGCCATGCTAAGGCTCACTACTGTAATTGGTGTTGCACAGCAACCAACCATCCACCGCTATCACACAAATCTACTCACATATATACACACAAAAAAAAGCTGGAACGTCACTCTACTATCCATGTCCAGACTGTCCACACTGAAGTGAAACCGCCAGACTGGCAGGACTGAAAATTAAGGGAGACAAAGACTGATTCCGTCATGTTCATTCAGGTGTAATATCACGCCATCCTAGAAACTTCCAGCAAAAGCGATTGCAAGTCATTGTCACATTGGCAGCCCAATTCCTTCAGTGCCTCACGTACCTCCATGCTTTATACATCCGTGAGCTTCTTCACTGACATAACACTCCTGTCAACCATTTACAGTGCTCTTTTATTTACAGTACCACCAAGCCAGCAGAGGATACACTATAGAACAGGGATTTATAGCCTCAAAAAAAAATATCATAAAAACAGGACAGGGTTTTCTTCCTTTCCAACCGAAGAGCTCTGTAACACAGTGAGAAAGCTTGATCTGTTAGCATTCCTATTTATCTCAGTGGTAGTTGAGTCAGGTTCACCAGTACACCCTTCCCTTGTAAAAAAGAAGTGTACATCATTTATTGTGCATTTCTAGTAACAATGTCAAACTAAAAATAAAAAGTGCTTTGGATAAATTACACACACGCAGACATATATGTTTCTATATTTTCTCCAACAAACTGCATTCAATGAAAAAAAACAAAAAAAAAAAAAAAAACAATAATTATACTACTACTACTAATAATAATAATAAATAAACAAATAAATAATTGAATTCCAAATAACTATTTATTTATTTCAGTGTTAGCAGTCCCAGTTCAGAATATATCCATCTGAAACAGGCACAGCGTCTCTCCTGTTGTTGATTCCATGTGTTCGGTCGCAATTTAGATGGCATTAATCTCTGCCATAATCTGTGGCAAAATCCTTGTAGTGTTCCTGGGAGGCTGACCCTCCGTTCCCTTCTGAATCCCTCACTGGTTCATCGAGAGAGAGAGATGTTTCCCTCCCTCTTGACCCCCTCCGGCTCTCTGCCCATCCTTCCGGAATAAACAGAGAGCGCTGAGGGGACCTCATGATCGCCGCAGCATCTGGTTGAATTACTTAACATCACGCTCAGGAGACATGTAATCCCACATAATGCCCATTTCTCAAAAAGTGCACCAATTTGGATAAATCCAGCAATCCAGCTCTATGGCCACAAGATTTCTGCAGGGCCAGCTTCATAAGCGAGGAGGGCAAGGGTGGGCACAGGTCAGGGGAGTGGGAGAGGATGAGAGAGATGAAGGGTGGGGATTGGTTTCTGTTTCTGTGGTTAAGAGCACTGATTTCATTGGTGCAGCTTAATAAAGTCCAGTAAACACATTTTGTTTATGCACAGAGATTCTCAGCAAAGCTGCTCTCACTGGATTTCAGGAATCAAGGCCAAATTAATGGTCATCTTCTCTTGACCTGAATCTGAGGAGGTGAACAAACAACTCAACCAACAAGAGAAAAATCCCTCTCAATATATAATGAATTCTGTTGTAAAGAGGCAAAGCTACATGGAAACATGTGCCATGCTTATATTGCTACATAACATTTATATTATTTCATATACATGAAAAGTTCATTTGCAAAAACAGATTTTTCCAAAGTTTTTATTTTTTATTTTTATTATTTTCATTGTGTTAGTTAGCTGTTTTTGTTGTTTCTTTTGCTATTTTTAAACCTAATTAAAACAAACCAACTGCAGTTTGATTAATTGGAATGCACAATGAAAAAAAAAAAAGTTTTTTATTTGTATTTTTATTAATGTGATATATATACATGACCATGAAAAGCCTACATTCCAAACTCCTGGCCTTATACGAAGTGCGTACTAAGAATTTGTGGAATATAAAAATGTATTTCATGTTTTCATCAGAAATTCTGTTGCTTCTCAAAATAACATCCTTCTCTTTGAGAAATGCAGTTGTCAGGGTTGAGTGTGAGAGTGGGCTAATATGGGCAGGGAAGTTATTAGAGGGGTCATAGCCTTATATGATCCACATTGAGTGGGACAGACTTCACACCAGGTACAGACGAGAAAAACCCCCCCAAAAAAAACAGGTGGTCAAAGCTTAGCAACTCACATATGTATTCGTACACAGAGCCGGTGTCAGCTCTTTAGCTTTGGTTGTCGATAAAGAATGACAGCAAGAAGGACCGAGGAATACTGATATGTGTTTACTGTCCGTGATGACTATGCATTTATGTCGTTTGGAAATGAGAAGCCGTCTTTGGCATGCAAAACGGCTTAATCCAAAGATAAAAAATGGCCCGGCCAGAGAAAAAATCGGAATGTCATGCAGAAATATGAATTTAATTAACCCTGAAATATGACTGAGATGTAAAAATCCATTACATTTGATCGGCTTTGGTCCCCGAGCATGTTGAAAAAGGATTTGCAATGTTACAAAGAATGATCTGCTAAGTCTGACCAGGGAAAAACTGTTCCACATTCTACAATGAAACGCACTAAGATGTTTGATTCTCTTTATGCTTGTATAAGGCGACCGAGATTTGGCCTGAAAACAGCCAAAAGTGACATTTTAATTACCAGCCTGCTGAGGTGCAGCTTAGTGAATGAGAGAGAGAGAGAGAGAGAGAGAGAGACAGCGGACACACTAAGACCTGCTTTCGAGGGTTAAGACACAGCTTACGCCCTTGGCTGCGTGGGGACTTAACACCAGACGCTCCTGAAGAGCATTTGCCTCATCTATCAGAACAAGACGGCAGCGGTTAGGAGAGGATGACGGGGGGAGGGAGAGAGTGATGGAGGACAAGAGGAATATGGATAGACGAAGACAGATCCAGAACGAGTCTTCAGATCTATGCCACACTGCCCCCAGTGGACCTGAGCGTAAGAGAGGAAAGCTGAATATTGTGTAATGAGACACTCTATAATGTTGAGACCTGCAACAGAGTATTGGAAGCTTATATTAAAAGAGCTTTTTTTATGATGTTTTGCCGAAAGGGCGTGAAAAACGCTGATTTCCCTTCTGACATGGGCAGAGACAGGAAACACATATTGACAAAAAAAACCCCAAAAAAACATTTTCATCCGAGGGACGGAGGGAGCAAAAGCAAACAAATTTAAAAAGTCAGTATTTTTGTCTTGTTTCCAGTGTTTACAGTCTCCCTTAAAACAATTGAAATGGATGGGGATGCTAAATTTCATGAAATTAGATTTTTCCCAAAATATATAGTTGTTTCACATTTTAAGCATTTTATTACGTTTCTAATTAAAACAAGAAAATTACAGGAAAAAAGAAAAAAGAAAGAAGTCTGATTGATACAGGCAATGACAAATGTCCGTTGTCTTGTCTTTTTTCTTTTTTTCAAAATACCCAAGCAAGCTTGGAGAAGCATAATTTCATGAGATAATAAAACATGTTTTCAGAAAATATATCTAGAATTAAGTTTAATTACTTTTCTTAACCCACTGGCAAATAGTTGTTTCTTGTTATACGCATGGATGTAATAACATTTAATGAGGTTTATGATTTAAACGAGAAAAAATGTGGGTTGAGATAAATAAACCCAATTCTCCAAAAACAAGTCATCGTCTCACGCAGTTTTAATTTTCAAGTAATTTAAAGTTGTTCTAAGGATTTAAAGAAATATTTTTTAATGAGAAATAAAACAAAAATGCTGGGGAAGAAATGTATCTTGCAAAAAAAAATCCTGATTTCCCTTCTGACACAGGCAGTGACAGGAAACAGATACAGCGAGAAGTAACATTTTTATCCGCGGGATGTATGAGAAAGGTGAAATGAAACAAAAGTGGACAGATTGAAAAGGATAAAGAAGGTTCTACCCTTCAGAAAAATGAAGAAACTATGACTAAGAGAGTGAGAAAGGGGGAGAAAATATCCAAAAAAGTAAGAAAGAGAAGGAAAGGGAGAGACAAGCTCTTGGACAGAAGGTTTGCCTGTGGTGCGACAGCTTTCTGTGCTGCACAAGGGTGAGCTTCTGTTCGAATGTATGCCATCAGTTAGGGCTTGTCACCAGGTGTGTGTGTGAGCGCGAGTGAGAGTGCCCTACATATACCCTCAACTCTTGACAAAAACTCAATACAGTCTTTCTAAGCTCCCAGCGCAGCTATTGGACTTTTTTGTCAACCTCTCTTACACACACACACACACATACACACATCCTTCTTTTTTCGCCCTCTATATAATAGACTTGTTTTTCTCCAGGACTTTTTTTTCTTACAGTATATATTTATTTCCGCTGACACCGGTTGGCTCCATAAACAGCAATAATGTGTAAAACACAATTTAGCTTTGGGGAACCTGCCATCCCCAGGGGCAGAGCGGGGCGACAGGAACGCCTGTTGTTATCTCATGTTTACCTGCCTGTTCTGCTTTCATTTTTTATTACCACAACACCTAGCTCAGCTCAACTGCACAGCAAAGCAAAACAAGGCGACTTTGCCTGGTGCGTGATGCTTTCTGTGCGCTGAGAGCTTTAAAGAGTTAGATGGGAAGGAGATGAGACAGACTGTCTGACTGCATTTCTGTTGGCAGCAACTGTGTATTGTTAGCATGTTGAATGAACGTCTCCGTAATAATGATATAAAAGGCTAATGCGCTCTTAATTTATGATTATTTTAGTTTACCCTAATGTAACATAGTAAATAAATGTGATGCAAGGACAGTTTATGTTTTAGAATATACAGCATATATGCAAGGTGCTTTCATTAAAGATATCATCAACTCATTTTATAAAAAAATCAAATAAAATCAGTTCATAAATAAATAAACAAAGCATCCACAGTGGACACAAAAACCTATTTGCTGGACACATGGCTAATACTGCTATAAAACTAGATCATAAAGCTGACAGCCTCCTGAGGCATGATCTACTAAACAAGAAACAGAGCGCCCCATGCTTTACTCCCACTGTCACCGTCAAAGTAGTTTCATACTCTCTCCCCGAGAGCGTTCGTCTGGGTTTATGTGTGTGAAGTTATATACCCGCGCTGTGGGTTATGCTGCTCTTGCCATCAGATCGAGAGTGAGGGGTGCAGTATTTGCAACAGTTTAATGAGATTCGGAGTGAGGAAACAAGTTGAGGGATAAGCAGGTCATTAAGTTTGCTCTGCCAACTCCGCTCGGCTTTGATTTGCGTACGCTGTGTGATAACCGTGAAGGGGGGGAAAGAGACTTTGAGGGAGGGAGAAGAGACAGCTTAGGAAGCGCAGAACGAGCTGTACTTGATGAGCTAAAACTCTGTCGTGCAAGACTATTCAATTAAAGTCTGAGGACTTTGTTTTTGATGAACCCAAACAAAGCAGCCAGCGCCGGTGGTATTCAGCACGAGGAGCTTCAAATGAAGTCCCGAGGCTTTTGGATTTATTTGAAGTCCCCTTTCTGGGTCACCGGTCGCTGCAGAGGAGGACAATCGTCTCAATCTATTTAGCTCTGTCGAGCCGCTGCCTTTTTTCGGCTGCTCGTGGAGGGAGAGTATGAGCGAGCTGGCCGGCGACCCCACTGAGGGTCTCCGCGGCTGCCTCCAATACAATCCAATTCTTTTTCAAAGACAACCACCTGGCGGCAAGCGGCGGAAACATCCGTCAGCCGATCTGTCAGCCCAACTGTTTACAGACTCTAAGAATAACCGCGTGTTGTGTTCGCTCGCCGGTGCGAGAGATGAGCATCCATTGATTCGGTCAAGAGCCTGACCTCGCCAGGCATCCTTTTCAACTTCAAGATCTTGGGGTTCGGTGAAACTCGCAGGACAGACAAACAAGATGCACGCACGCAACTACTTCAAACTGTCTGACACAAGGCTTCGCAGAAGAAACCTCCGAGACTTCCTCGCAGCCTCAGAGTTCAACTCCCGTAGACTCCCTGCTCGCACACACACTGACACAGGACACGACACAGCGGAGACAAGGAAACCAGGCAGCTTACCGTGACCTGTCAGCCACAAGATCAGAAAGACCTCCGGGATCATCTCTGCACTTTGCCGGGGTGCTGACCTCTCGGGCAGCAAAGAGAAGAATTGAAGGCTGGAAAAGTTCACGCACACACCGACCTACGGCTCTTCTGGTTGGCTGCTATTGTCAGTCTCCCGTTGTGCCCTCTTAATAAAGAGAGGCTCTCTCAATTTCTTTCTTCTAGTGTCCTCCTCTCAGTGTGCTGTGATAGCAATCTGCTCTGTTGTCCTACCGTAACTGAAGTGACTCTGTTCTGATGATGCGTGTGCAGGCGCTCTCATAAACTCAGAGTACTCATGCTCTCTCTCTCTCTGTCTCTCTCACACACTGCTCTTCCATTCTCCGGCTCACAGAGCCAGTCTGCCTCTCTCTTTTTCTCACTCCTCCCCACCCCTCCCTCCTCTTCTCTCGCTCTTTCTCTCAGTGGAGGAACAGGGGAAGGCGGGGGCTGGCTGCTCTCAAGGCCGGCCCACCTGATCAAGCGTAGCAGCGCTGTTGTAACAAGAGGCTGTGAATTAGACCTAATCTTTGGGAACTGGGGCTGATAGAAAGAAAGAACTGTGACTAAAAGAAAGAGAAAGAGAAAGAAAAAAAGAAAGGCATACCATGTAATGCATACCGCATACAAAAATTACAAACCTCCTCATAACTGGAAAACTGATTGGGTTTGTTGAGTGGGTTTAGCTTCTTGGATTTACTTTCTCTCTCTCTAAACGGATATCAACTTTGATTTGATTATGTGTCTTCACACATGTATATTTATCTCACCTGTCTTTTTTTCGTACATCA
>JAUMHP010000073.1:1630298-1641300 GCA_032361065.1 Enteromius trimaculatus | reverse complement strand
TAAGGGGTGTAACAGTACACATATTCACACCAAACATTTTGGCATGAGTCTTTCACTTCGGTACACATGTGAACCAAAAGAATACAGTATTTTGTTTGTTTATTTGTTTATTTATTTATAAAAAAAACATATAGTAATTCATTTATATTTATTTATTTTATTAATATTTTTTCTCCCTTTTTTCTCCGAAATTTTAAATAATAAATTGCGTTTTGACAGTCTTTTATGTTGCCTGACAGATCGCTGTATAAACACCTTGTAGAGCCGCTTCTGAGACGGTTCAGAAATGTGCTGGTACAAACCCGACACAAGCATTGACTCAAGCGGCCGTGATCAGCTCTGGTTCCTGTGTCTGAGCCTTGATGCTCTGCAGACTTGTGTGAGTGAACACCGTCATTTCTTTCTCTGTACTACTCAATGCCACTGGGGTTCTGGAAAGACATCAACAAAGCAGCATGGAAATAAAATGTCACGTAGCATTATGTTTACCTCAGCAAGTTGTCAGTGTCCACAGCTCATAAGAGAAATTAATTCTAGATAGGAGCATTTCGCAAAATGTTACACCATATAATCATATTTTACTAAACCCGTTAATCTGCAGTGTTCTGGTACTGCGATATGGCTTATATCTTTTGCTATACGGTTGTTAATGTGTTTGTTTGGGTATTGCTATACAGTCATCAGGGTAATCTTTACAGACTGGTTGTAAAAAAAATAGCTGCTTCTAAAAATCTATGATGTTTTTGTGGCAAGATATTGCTTATTCGTGTGACTCTAGGTTGCTAGGGTTCTGTAAATTGCTGCTAGGGTGTGCCTACATGCACAGATTGCTAACAGCTTACTTAAAAACACTAGCCTTCTGACATCAAATTAAAAAAAAAAAAAAATAGCTGTGATTGGTTGCTTTGCTTTTCAGGACAATGCCATCCTCCTTTAGTGGGCGGTTATTGGCTGGAAAAATGAAAGATTTAAGGTACATCCAATAGTCAAAAGTCTGCCTTGGACAGACTAAAAGAACCCAGAGCTGGAACTTCATTAGCTCCTCTTTTCCAAATGAGTAAAAGAGTTCAGACTCATCATTTAATGCCCCTTAATGTAGAAGTTGTTAATCTCACTAATGCATGGCTTGCTAACAAGACTGTTTCACACACTAAATATTGCATGATGCATTTCCCTCCTACTTCCTCTCTTATTAGAAAATAAGGCCTGATGCATTTATTCAGTTAAACAACACAGGAAAAGAACAAGATGGTCAGAGATTATCCTACATAGTTTATATATAATTCTTAAATGCAATAATTAAATTCTTTAGATTTATTAAGTTAGGTGTCTTAGTATAAGTTAGTAGAAAATATATGTGTGTGTGTCAACTTGTTTTTGCTACATTGTGAGGATAGTAAAACCTAAAACCTGCAGTGCCCACTAGGGGAAAAATAGTAAATGGTGTTTATTTAACAGTGCAATCAGTACACACACACAAACATATATATATATATACATATTTAAATTAGCGGTAGGCTGTAATCAGCGTTAACGCAAGACTCTTATTGCGCAATAAAAAATATTGCTGTAATCTATTCACAAAGTTGGGTTGGAAGCTGGGTCTATGCTTCACAAGCTGTGATGACTTTCATTGGTTTAACAATGCACGCGTAAACAGCACGTATTATTTCCGGCGGCCATGTTAAAGGATGAAATTACACAACACAGAGGGGCAGCATGGCAGCTCGTAGCAGAAGCAGAGCGGAAGTATATAGAACGATATAAACAGTAGCATAACAAAGTACGCTGGCAATGACATAAATCAAAGCACATTGTACACAGTGTTCAGAGAAGAATGCTGGAAAGGTTCAGCTGCGCGAGCTCCTGCTCTTAACAGTTTACGCGACCTGTCTCTTTATTCATATTTATTTATTTCTTTATTTCATATATCACAATATATTAAACGTAAGAGCATCTACGGCATATCGCGTTGGCCAAAACACACAAGGAAACGTGTTGTGAAAAAGAATATCACAGACATTTCATTCGGACTCTAGAATTATCGTAGAGGTTGTGAGAGAAAAACACAGACAAGGCAGATTCAGGTGAGACTAAAATCAAGTCAAGACACTTTTATATAGTGCTTTTAACAATACAGATTGTAGCAAAGCACTGAGTACATCTGTGAAACAAAACATTCTCTAACGACCCCCTGTAAACTAGTCCCGTCCGAAGAGGGCTTTACTTTTAGTCATTATTTAGGTAGCACACATATTCTGAATGCCTTTGGCACAATTCAAATGAGCCATTTTAATCTAGATTAATCTAGAATAATACAAATCTTATGCTCACCCCTAATATATATATATATATATATATATATAAGTAATACAAAAAAAATACCCTCAGATCACAAAAAGAAACATGTGTGTGTGTTTAGCCAATTATATATATAAAAAAAAAAAACAGTTTTAATCCTTTAAACAAACTTGTTTTACAACAGCATACAATATTCCGCTTTTTAAAATGCCACGGACATCCTGGCAGTTGCAGTAAACAGATGTGCTCTTTAAGTCAAATTGAAAGTTGATTTGTAAGATGGATTGCAGTTTTTTAAAGCCTTGATTTTGTTAGCTTCAGCAATCAATGTTTTTATTTGAGCAGGTTTTAAACCAGAAAATGCCCATGGATTGCTCCATCTGACTGAAGCACAAAGCCAAGGATCAATATTTCATGAGAATACTTTTAATCACCTGATTTCTCATTGATAATTCCTCTCTTTTGAAGTCTTTCTGTGGTATTTTAAATTAACTGAACTGAAACGATGAGAGTGGTTCCCTGTGTCTAAGGGTGTACTCACACTAGGCAATCCGAACCGATCCAAGTGCGTTTGACTGCCAAAACAAAGTTTGTTTGTCTAGTGTGAGTGCTCCGAACCGTGCCCTGGCATGCTTCATTTACAGCTTGGAAGATGTGGGCCAGAGCGCAGTTCAGTTGGGCTGAACCACAAAGGCACTAGACCTGTTCATCAGTACTCTGTGAGAGGGCTTGTGGACCACCACAGACCAAACGACTTAAAATAATAAGCCACACAGTAAACAGAGCAATGGACTGAAAAAAAAAAAAAAGTTTCTCTTCCTGTTTATCTTAACAACGTTGCATCATAATGACATAAGTGCTTCAGCACGAATGCTAAAACGCAATTTGTGTGCAGGCCAGAGGGGAAGTGGGGAAGGGGGGCAATCGTACTCAGGCTTGGTTCATGGCAGTTGTGCCTAGTGTGAGTATACCCTAACTAATCCCAGGGCTCATGTGTGCCCATGGGGGATGTCTTTTCATTCATATACCTGTATAACTGCAAGTTTTCCAAGCAATATAAAACTGTATTATAAAGCTGTTCAGGCTGAAGGTCAGTGATGTTGCGTCCTTTCCTGACCTTCGGTCATTGGTTAAATCTAATAGCATGCAATACATACACACAGAAGCAAGATTTTTACAAACTACTGAACAGATTTCTAGCATAACATGGGCATCATTGACAAACTGGTATTAGCAGCTTCCCCTGGTGATCCAATTACAAGTGGACGTTACCAAATAGAGATGTTGTTCAATCACTCAATCCACACTCAGGGGAAGTAAAAAATGCATGGGGACGCGTTGCATTTGAAGCGTAAACACTAATGCATGCTGATGTGTCCCGGGCAACATCCCAGGACCGCCTACTCACCTGTCAATCATCCATTTAGTTAACAAGGGATTAAAATTGCTGCTTGGCTACGTTCAGCTTTGAAAGAAGAATCATCTTATGAAATAAACAAATATGTTTATGTGAATTCATGTTCCTCTGTAATTCATAAAATGTAAGTCAGTGGGTGCCATCACTTTAGAAGCATGTACAGGAAACACAACATCAGTATATATTGAGGTCTTATGAAGTGAAACAATGGTCGGTGCAAGAACTTGAATGTTATTGACAACACTGGCTCCTGTAATCCATAACTTGGCAAAATTGGAGTTTTCTGTCGCTTGATGTCAGATGAGTAAGTTAACAGCACATCTGCATTTTGGAAGAACTTTTGATTAAAATAACAACTACAATACTGTTCAAAATTTCGAGGTATGATCTGCTTGTTTAATCAATATTCATTTTAATTTAAATAACTGAGTCTTGAATTCGTTGCCTAGTTATTACAACATGTATGATGCATTTGAGATGACAGACGGTTTTTAAGAGTTTCTTTTTACATTCAAATTCCAACAGCCACATAAATGTGCCAAAAGGAAATATACAAGCTCTAAACGGGGAGTTCCTTAAACCAAAAGCCCTGCGCATAGCCGTGAGAGATTGATCTCAATGTTAGCTGAAGTGTTTTCACATGGGAAAGGAAAGGCAATCAATCTCATTTATGCTGAACTTTCTCACGGCTTCATCTCAACACTTACATTGTTCCCTCTCTCTACATTCACTGTCTTAATGACTGAGAGTTGCCAAGTGACCTTTTGAAACCTACACCCTTAAAAATTACCTGGAACAAAGCAAGCATCAATCTGTAAAGAAGAAACGAGAGAGCGAAGAAAGAATAGTAAGAGTCAGGACTGTAATTTTAAGCAGATTAAGGTGGACTACCCAGAGGTGTCAATCAGATAGTGGCAAAGTAATATAAATGTTGAACTTGTTTATTGAGTATAAACAAGCGTCCAGGAGATGCAAACTAATAAATTCGGATTTCAGATCTTCCAGAGAGCATGAAAACCATGAAGAATACATGAAATAGATTGAATCAAGAGGTTGGGAAGTGCCATCTGAGACTTGGCTTGTGGCTCCTGCACCTGACGGGTCCAAATGGTAATGCTGTCTTTCGATTAGACGTTAAATGAAGTGAAGCCTGCTGTGGAATCTTCCACACCAGAAGGAGAGATTTAAATATGACTGACAGGTCACTCACACACTGAGGCAAATACAAAGTGACATGTCTGTTTATGTGGCTTGAGTCTACTTGTCTGCAATGTACCACAGTGTGCTTCCAGTAAAAAAAAAAAAAAAAGGAAGAAAGCTCTGTGTGTGTGTTGTGGTGAGTTCTATTTGTGCCTGAATTCTTGTTACCACTAAATGTTTTTTTGTGCATGAATATAGAATTGCTTTTTACTGTAGTTAGTTTGTTTCTGCATGCTCTGTGAATGTTCAAAAAATACAGTTTTTTTTTTTTCAATTATTTTGAAAAATAAGTTACATTTGATTTCCAAATATCCAACCAAAACATTTTAGAAATATGTAAACAAGAGAATTACTTAAATTAATCGTTGAGTCAATCCCATTGGTAATCCTTTGCAATAATGTCTCACGTGTTAAATTTAGTTATTAACTTATTTTAGTTATTAAGAGTGTATTAACCAATTTTAGCAAGCTTTTAATCTTAATGAATGGTTGGATTTACAGTAGCCAAGGTTAATGCTGCAGAATTATTGTGCATTGCTAGTTCATTGTGCATTCAACTAATGCATTTAGCTACTTTTTGACAAATGCAACTCTATTGCAGAATACTAACGCATTATTTCATGATGCATAATTAATCTTCTAAAACGTGTGTGATCCTAAATTTAAAAGTATTTTTGACTATTTCAACTAAGTATCCGAGTAAACATCCTATAACCCTATGATTAGTCTTAAAATACAGCTGCAGGTGAACTTTAACTAAGTTTGTTGGTATTTAGCTTAATTTGACTAACATTTCCATTCGACTATGGGGACAAATGGAGACAAAATAGCCCCTGAGCATGCAAAGGATGTATAGATTTGCCTTTCCCTGATCTGCCTATAAGCAAACTAATGGCACTGTCACTTGAACTTGACAAAGCTTGAAGCACAGGTCAAAGGGCTATTACATTAGTATTATTAGTATGTATTTTTTATTTTTTTTATTTTTATTTATTTCCTCCTCCATCTAAAAAAATCATTCAGTTCTAGTTAAAACTACATGACAATGATTGTGACTCCATGATAGACTTTGCGGCACATTTATTCTTATCAGACACTCTTTCAGCAGAACTGAATCATGGGATTTTCTAGAACCTGCATGACTGACCAGCTTACACAAGCCACACACATACCAGGTAGGAAGTAACTCCCCACAAGTAGAGCAATGTATTAAACGCATGCTTGGTTCCAAGCGAGCCATATCCTGGTAGAGGTGCTGCTAATTTGATTTTGCAGTGAGATGTGATTACTGTGTCTTAAAGTTTCTCTGGTTAATGGTGTGCAAAAGATGAGATAATCTTGTTGAAGTGGGGAAATGAGAGATTTTCTTCTTTTTTTTTTTCATTGGAAATGACCACAAGGTGTTTGGCAATGTTGCTTCTTTCCTGACTATAACATAAATATTCCCAAAAATTGCAAAGAAACAAATGCACAAAAAAATCATCCAGAAATGCATTTCTGATGAGGTTCAAATTGTTGCACCTTTAAAAAATCTAAAATAAATAAAATGTCAGTGTGCGGACAGTAGGTTATACTCTTAGTGGGTCCTAGAAATGCTGATGTTTGCATGGTATGCCATCAAAGCAAAACATAGAAAAATTTCATGATTCAGCTTGATATTAACATACATTAATATTCACTTCAGAAGTGTTTTGCCGTCGGTCCCAATTGAAAATGCAAAGAGAGCACTCCGTCTGCTAGATTTGTGAACCCCACTGCACCTTGAGCCCTGAATCCCACTCATGCCCTCTCATGGTGAATATAGTCGTAAATACATGCACAAAATCCTTTTAAGTAGATGCATTGAAAGCACGAATGCACAGAATGGAACAGTGATTCATGTTAATCTTGAACATATTATGCTGAATTGTATGCTGATTATTATTATTATATGTCATCAATGATCTTGTGTGTGTCTTCTATTTGCAGTTTGGACCAGGACTAACTATGCAAGATTTGTAAATAAATCATGCAGGCTTCAAAAAGATCTTAGTTTGTTCACAATTCAGTTTGATTCATTCCGATGATTTCACACACTTTCCAGTGATTTGTTGCTACAAAATAGTAATGGGTTACTGCATAAGACAGGGGGAAAAAAAGTTTCACTTGAATCCATTGTAGAAAATTTGTTGGCAATGAAGAATGTCAATGAAGAGTGTCAGGCAGCCTCGTGAGCATGACATAGCTTTAGAGCGGGCACGGGAGATCAGGACCTTCAGACGGCCACAGCGAATCTGGATCCTTAGGCCCATGGTGGATCTGGACCTTTAGGCAGCCATGGCATTCCTGGCTGAAACACCAGCCCTGACAATGGTTCTCCTGATCTGGATTCGGCGTTGGGACCCGACAATTGTGGACTGGACACCATGGCCATTTCGATCTGAATGAAAACACAGAGACATCATCACAAAATCAATGACTGACAACCAGAACTCAAAAGGACATGGATTCAATTCAAACGGGATCAGGTAGAGAAACACAGAACGCCTGAGATACAAAGCTGGGCTAAATGAAACACTAATGAAGGGGGCAGGACTATATAAGGCAAGACAAATGAACATCGAATGAAAACAAAAACAAAGACTGAACAGGAAGACAATGTTACAAATGATGTATAATTATGTCCATTTAAATTGGAGCTTATCCTTATAATGTTGACAATTTTTACCAATAATATGGGCTAAAATAAAAAAAATAATAAATAAAATTAAAAAAAAATAATAAAAGAGAAACAAACTGCTTGCATATGTCTATACATAATGAGCATGTGTACAGATGCAGATGTACATACAATGATATAAAGTATTGTATGCACATTTGCATCTGTAGACATGTAATTAGGCTAGTAATGCATTTTCTGTAGTGATCAAATAAAAATCCTCACTGCTGGATGGATAATGTGTTCTGTGTGTGAAGCACATAACTTATTACATAACACATATTATTGTGTCCCTTTTTACATCGCCATCAAAGCATTTCCTTGAAATACACATTTTAAAACTATTTCTCTCCCTGTCTTTATCTTGCTCGACTAAAATCACTCTTGCAGTCATGGACTAATTGCAGCTTGTTATTTGTTGCTATCATGGCAATGCCTATGTTATATTTGTTATAGAAGAGTGTTATATAGACTCACTGCCCCATATACCACAACAATGAGGAAACCCATTAGATTTACCAGACATGGCCCTTTACATTTTGAGGTCAACAACATAAATAAATAGCCATGTTTTCTCCTATTTGAATCTTAACACAGTATCTTTTGTTTTAAATATGTCACTCAGACAATAGAATGTGTGTCATTTGGCAAGCTGACATTCTATTTAACGGGTTTCTTTTTATTTAACATTTCATTTGCATTTTATACCAGACAGAGGTAGAAAGAAGCCCAAACAGTCATTTACTGATGTGAAAAGGAACATTCAAAAGAAAAAAAAAGTGATGTGTGCAATATTCCTTTTCATTAAAATTTCTTGCGTTCAGACACTGGAGGGTGTTGCTAGGAAAATGGATCTATATAATGAGCCACCAAAATCACTTCAGTACTTGTTTCAGGCATGAGTGAAGTTGCAGATTTCAGCGGACGCATAATAATAACCCAGACAGTTAAATTTAAGGAGACAATGTTTGATACAGAGGGAAACAAACACTGTGATTTGAAAATCATAAATATAAGTTTCATGCTACTAATCAAAAGTTTGGAGGCAGTAGCCATTCACTTTTTCTCCCTTTTTAATACAGTTATTCAGCAAGAATGCATAAAATAGATTAAAAAAAAATGATTAAAGAGATTTACATGGTCTTATATATATGCATACATAAATATAATCAGAATGTATGTATGTATATATATATATATATATATATATATATATATCACATCACATAAAGAATCCTGAAAATGGTTTTCATAAAAGGGTAAAGAGTAATACTAATAATACTAATACTAATAATGTTTCTTTAGCATCAAATTTGTATATCAAAATGATTTCTGAAGGATTTTGTGACATTAAAGACTGATATTATGCTGTCATAAAGCTTTGGACACAGGAAAAAAAAAAATACATTTTACAATATATTAAATTAGAATCCATTAGTAATAACATATCACAATAATGTTGTTTTTACTGTATTTATTATCATTATTATTATTTTATTTTATTTATTTTTTTTTTTTGCATCATTATTATTAGCAGTAGTAGTAGTTTTAAAACTGTGTCAGTGAATGTTCTAAATGAATTCATGCATTGTTCATGAAGCAATATAAAAGTTTGCAAACACGTTATTCAATAATTTCCAGATTTACTGTCAGTACTTATAATAATAATCAAAAGTCAAACACAGAGCTCATTATCATTAGGGCATCCAGCAGCAGAAGCATCTACAGTCTCACAGTCAGGGTGAACATAGTTTTGTACTTTGTTACTTTATAATGTAATGCCTATTGTTTCTGTGAGGCACCAATAAATGTATTATTTTTAAATAAACAATAATTTCTCCTTGAGCCACTCTCGCACCAAAAATAATAACATAGTTTTTACATTGGTAATAAAGAAATGTCCTGGGTCTCTTCCAGCTTAGGCCTGAGTCCTGAGCTCAATCTTTGAAAGATATTAGGCATTTGGTGGCGTTGTGCATCTTGAGTTTATTATTTCCCCCCATTTTCACGGTTGTTTATTTTGGAACGTATACACAGGGAAGTAATATTACTCTCTTCCTGCATGTGCCCTTATTGTGTGGATTACGCCTTTGTTGTTTCGCCTGGCTTTGTTAATCACATTTCCAGAGAAGAAACCTCTCTTCTTGTCTGAAGGACACCATTGCATTTGCAGGCAGGTGTGAACAATCGCATTAAGATGCTGGGAAAGAGCTCCTTAGCATTCCCAATATAAAGTTCACAAACATATGACAGGAAGCACACAATGAGTGTCATTGCTCAAGGAGAAGCAAATGACCTTCATTTTGTCAAGTCTCTTTGCTGATGTAAGTTATTAATGCACGCTAGAAATTGTTTTATTTGGAAATTTAAGCTCTGCGATAAACGCCTGAGTTTCTGCCCTCAAATTTGCAAGAAGTGATCAGCTTCAAAGCGTTTAATTGACCATAAGAGAGTTCGCTTCACGTTGGTCCTTTTCAACACTTAGGCCTCAAGGATTAATTTAGGTTTACTCACGATGCTGAGAACTTACCGTGGCTTGCTTCAGTTCTTTAATGCCTAAGATGTGTTATGTCCTTATGTAATGAAAAGGAAAAAGATGTAGCAAATCGGTGAGCAGAAGAGGCTTCTGTAAAACAAACAAACAAACATGAACTTCAACGCCATTGTTATGTTATATTATATAATTCCCCTGGTTTATTTAAGACAGCATTCTCATAAAAAATTCACAGATCAGACTTTTAATCTTTCTGATTTGCCTCTGTCTGTGACATTGTTGTGTGTGTGGTCATCTTTCTGTGTCTCAGCTCACATCGGTGTATGTGTGTGTGTGTGTGTGTGTGTGTGTGAGAGAGATATACAGTGTCTCAGTATTCATCCATTTATTCTCCTTCCTCCTGGAGAAAATGACCTTAATGTAAGTGGCTTTCTGTTTGCAAATATATCGGTTGCTTTCAGCTGACTGTAATCCTGAGGGATTACAGGGGGCTCTTCTGGATCAATGAGAGCTTTATTTGGGTCAGCGCCATGCGGTGGTGAGACAGACCCAAGGTGCAGCGCGTGCCTTTGTCTATGGACTGATTAATGGCCCTAAAGACCCCTCTGCCCTCCGATGGAAAGTCTTCATTTGCTCTGTCTGCAGAGTCACATAGAGCCAACAAATAATCTTGGCTTGTTTGTGGCTTTTCATGTTGTTTTGGTCTTACCTCTCTGCCGAGGCAGTTCTGTGAAAGAAAGAAATGCCACCAAATGAGTGAAGACTAGTTTACTCTCACTGAATGCTGAGGATTAGTTTATTTACTACAGTCCTTTCATAATTTTTTAAGCAGTATTTTTGTTGATAAAATGGCACCACCCTTCTCCCCAGAAACAAACAATATAGCATATAA
>JAUMHP010000073.1:1608253-1624987 GCA_032361065.1 Enteromius trimaculatus | reverse complement strand
GAGAGCTTGTATGGATCTGAAGCACCGTCTCTAAACTGTAAGTCTGCTTTAAGATGCAGCGCTGTTATTACCTCGCTGGTGAGAAATGTCATGTGTAACCTTTAAGTTACACTAGGCTAAATGATCAAATCGTCAGGGCAGCGCTGACAACACGTTTTTGTGTGAGTGCGTTTTTGTGTGCGTTTGCAAGGAAGTGTGATTATTACAGTCAACTATGCGAAGTGATATGGAACTGTAATGCGGTCAAGAGAGCTACCTGGAACTACGTTCGCTGTGCGTTTCTTTGAAAATAATTGCACACCTCAGAACGTTCGTCAGCCAATCACATTCAAGCATTCAACGGCCCCGTAGTATAAAATGCCTTAATGCGTTAATGTATGTATTATACATTTATGCTTCATAAAAAAGTGTTACCACATTTCGCAACGTCTATTTTATTTTAAAGAAAATGTTACAAAAACCACACCTGTATTTTGTATTTTGAGCTAAGAGATACATTTGTAACTTTACACTGGGTAACACTTTACTTTCGATAGTCCACTTTAAACATTCTACTAACAGTAAGTTACTTTGCAACTGCATGTCAGCTAGCAGTTATTAGAGTATTAATCTGCTTTATAACTTCTAATATTTTATTTAGATGAGTTCAAAAAATACTGAATATTGGCTATGAGAAACTTTGCAATGATAATTAGTTAAGTCTAAAGCTACTTAGAATGTTTTAAGTGGACTATCAAAATAAAGTGTGACCTTATATTGTTTACTGGACAAACATCTAATAGATATGTGAATTTGCAGGTCAACTTTTGTGAGACTTTAATTGAATATCCAACAAAGCATGAAGCTTCTTTTCAAATTGTTTTCTTTATTCTGTCAAAATGCTTTCTTTGATCTGTTATAGCAAAACTGCTTGTTTTTGATCATGTGGGAAAAAGTGAGCATCACATGTGAGATTGCTGATTTGTTTGCCTCATGGAGATTTTACCTGTTTTGGCTTAATTGATTTTGTAATTTGGCATGATTTTTCAATTATTTCTTTTTCCATCTTCAGGGTCTGGGGATTTAGTATTACTCTTTAAAGTCTTCTTTAGCTCTGTGTTTAAAATGTTCAGGAGCTCAGCTTGACAGATCACACAGATCAGACAACTTTGACCTAATCAAAACACAGTCAGCAGATACCATTAAATCTTTAACACTCTATCCCATCTCTTCTCTTTTCCACTCTCTCTCTTTTGCACACATACAAAACAGCATTCACCTTTCTTCGAAGAAATCAAAAAATTTAATCTCTGACAACAAAATTTAAACTTTGCTTTAAGCTGCTTCAACAAACCACATTTAATTATATATGTTTAAACCATACAGACTGTATAGCAATAAGAGCTCACTCTCTGTCGCTTCTTTATATAACTCACCCTTCCTTTGTGGCGTTTCTCTGGCTCCCTTTCATTTTAAAGGATCCTCTCAAAGTTTGTGGCCCATTACATTTTTTCTCCTCGGCCATAAGTAGCACAGTATTTTAATAATTGAAAAAAGACCCTGATTTACATTTAAATTGAAAATCAGTTTCCTCCTAATAATAATGTACTATAATCCACCTTGAACCATCATTTTAGGAGGTTAAATTCTGAAATGTTACATGCAGAGGCTGGAAGATTCTTTTCTTTGTCGGTCTCCCAAGAGCTTGACCGAAGGACCGTGATTCTGACCATTTCCACAGCTATTTTGAAGGAAGAGCAAACAAGAAAAGGAAGTTGGAGAAAGCTGTGCAAGAGCCAATGATTTAAAGTGTTGCTTTAAAGCAGCTGCGTTTTGAAGACTCCTGATGTTTCCAGAGGTCAGTGCTTTTACCTGTTTTACCTGAAAGGATTTGGAAATCATTTTAATCTTGGAAGATCGTCACCCTAGTTGGCATTTTTCCACTAAAATGAGTCCAATTACTGCCATCTTTCAAAATATTTTTTCTGGACACCTGTTAAATGAGTAGTTCACCCAAAACTGAAAATTCTGTTTTCCTTTATTTAGGTTACATTCATGAGTGCTTTCTTTCTTTCTTTCTTTCTTTCTTTCTTTCTTTACCAATACCAATCTTTCCAAAGATGCGTGAGTTTCCTTCTTCTGTCAAACACAAGAAAAAATATCAAGACGAATGATGGTAACCCAACACTTAATGTCTTGCTAGGCACTGACTTCCATAGTATTGCATAGCATTACCATACCACCAAAAAATAACGTCTGGAACAAATTGAGGGTGAGTAAATGAAGGACCATCTATGATTGATTTCCAATTGCTTTGGTGAAAGAAAACGTGGTTTCTTGATTTTACATCCAAACCACTAGATGTCAGCATCCAAGATGACTGTCAGCATAAACCAAAAATAGCTGAGGGTAACTTTTAAAGTGAAGTTTGTCATTTGTAATAGTTGGATACTTCATTATTCGGACAAATGTGTAGTTCCAAAATCTGCGCAAAAGTGAAACATCGCTATTTTGAATAGTGAGCCAACAAGCTGTGTCTGAACATTCACATACTGTAGTACTTCAGTAAAAGGTCATTTACAGACAAGAGACAAAAAGATACTGTAGGATGTCTTGGTGCTTTTTACAAGTATTACCACAAGATCAAATTATAATTTCACTGCAGTATCTGATCTCACACATGGCTCATTTTAAGACCACTTGTTTTTTAGTAAATGCAATTCTGAGCCCATCAGGTGAGAGTTTTGAGAAGAAAAACCTTTTAAAGGGAAGGTAGCTACTTTGGTAATACACTTTTAGTAAGTATCTTTCTGCATTCATTACATGGTAAGCCTGACTGGGGCGTAATAGCCTCAACGTCCTAGAGGACCCAAGGGTATTTATTTCATCCTGAGGCGCTTCTATATCTGTTGTCATCCTGTAGTGTGGGAAGTTATTTACAGTGCAAAGCCTGCAGACTGCTCTTTACTTTTCCCTGAAGCACAGAAGGTGAGAAAGGCCACTCTCTGGGAATGAAGTGAGGTAAGCGATGCCCTCTGCCAACTCCTTATGTAAGAAGGTCATGGCAGTGGCTAATTTTCTCTGAGGCCTTTCTGCTCCACCCCTATTTTCAAGGTGTGGGCTAAAGTCTTACAAAACTTCTCTCTTTTTTCACCTTTGCTACAATTTGCAGGTCAGATTGGTTTGCTTAGGGCAGCAGAGCTTTGGCCAAGGTCTCAGGTTAACTTACAAAGTGCTCTGAAAAGAAAAAAAAGAAGTTGATAGCAAAGAACGGCAATAGAGAAGACAATAAATAGCAATAATAGTACATTTAGTATTCTGGCCTTTTGAAGGCATCAATGTAAATGTGTCCTGTGTAAAACCGGTAGTGATTTAGCTAGTTAGCATGGCCATACCGGTTTCAGTTATCATACAGCGCAGAATCCTGAACTTTAAATCAGAACTCTAATTTGTCCCTGATAAGAACTAATGGTTACCATTTTCAGACTACACTCTTTAGCTTTAAAGTATTGATTTTGTAAAACAGAAACAACAAGATGAACAAGGATCCACTGCAATTCCTAAAACGAACCAAATCTTCATGTCAATACGGATTACTGTTTTAAACAAATGTATATTTGCTTGCACTATATTAGTATTTTCTCTGCAAGATTTTAAAATGTTTGAAATAAAGGTCTCCAGTTTATTTTCCCCAATGCTCTTTTTGTCTTTTATTCAGTCTGCATGCAAATCATGGCTGTGCTTTTACAGATTTCCTTGTTTTCTGCTTGATCAGACCAGCGTCAATTGACTGAAGATTCTTCTGAGATGCAGGTATGCCAAGCTCATTTCATAGTCATTAGGTAGCTAGGTAGCTTTATAGTGCACTATGCTGAGGCAGGCAAAATACAAGAGAGAGCGCTTGCCACTGAAACCACATATCACACTCTATTTAGGAAACTAAAATGGAAGAGGAATGTAGTTACAATTACAACCAAGCAAACAGTCACAGCTTAAAAAGGAATCTGCTGGGTTTAGTACAAAGTAAGCTTAATGGAAATGAATGGGGCCAATCAGTGAATGTTAAAATACTCTACGTATCTAAAGTGTTGCAACAAGGTGTACGCACTGAGTGCTAACATGAGCTAATCAACCTTTCTGTGTAAAGTTATATCCAATTTTACGACAATGTACAAATTGTTCCATTGTCACAGACCCTCAGGGTTGCCAAGTCCACAGGTTTACTACATTTACATACATTTCTGCTTTTAATCCTCCAAAAGCTTGCCCCATTCATTTCCATTGTAAGAGCCTGTGTCGTGACCTCGATTTTAGCTTTTTTTAGAAAATAAGAAAGGACTTGAATTACGGCACACATGCTGTTGACTCAGCTTTGAACCTGAAATATTCATTTAAAGTTTGCCATTTGCAAAATATGTACTTCGGAGGAGTTATATTTTAAGAATGCAACAAGCGTTAATCTACTAAAGTAGAGCGGAAGACTAATTTAAAAAACACTTTGACGCTCTTCAATACTCTGTAATGGTGTGCTATATTGTGAGCGCTTCATTGGAAACCGGCTGACTGAAAAATCCATTCTTGCCAAGTTATGAATTATCAAAGGCCTTCTCGCTAATTGGGCTCTGCTAAATCAATGACTGGAAGACACAGAGGATGCAGGGCAAGCAACGTGCGCGCCGATATTTCCAAACACATGCGCAGCCTCTAATTAACTGTAATTTTAAAATTGAGCAAAAAACGTACACTTCATTGCATGCAAACATCACTTGAGCTGTCTCCTTCAATTTTCACATACGGCCCATTCCACCAGCAAATGAAGATTCACGTATTTAACTCTGTCAGGCCCCACAGCGAATAGAGTCTCAGACATATTTGATCAAAGGCTGCAAAATAGGCCAAAGAGTCTATTTGTTAATGGTAGATTATCCCATTTCCAAGCATCGGCCTCTTTAGTATAAAGTTACTTCGCTATTGATGTTCCGGTCAGGGGAACTTTACCCATTTTGTTTTAGAGTAGAAAAACGAATAAAGTAACCACTGGTCAACTTATCTTTTGTGTTGTTGTTTGTATTCCTTGTTGACTTTGTCAATGTTTTCTGGTAATATGCATATGCTAACCATAAATTATTCATGAATGATTCTCATAACTCATCAAGTTGTCAAAATGTGAATATGATTTACAGCCTTTTTAGGAAATGTATAATTGTACAAATTCTGTACATCATTTAAAAGAAAAGACAAGTCAAGGTTCTCTGGAACACCTGCTAAGACAGAGTTTATTTTAGCGTTCAAACAAGGTTCAATCAGAGGTCTCAGGAAAAATGTTTCTCAGGTTTTCTAAAACGTTCGGTGCTAAATCTCCTGCCTTCCATCCGCGGTGTACCAACAAAGGACTGCAGTTTTCTCTCACCCCCCGTGTGCTGTGTTTCAAAGTGTGAAAAAGTAAAAGGCTAAACCACACTAATTGGGTCAACAACAAAGCGCATAGCCACTGCCTGAGTTCACACATAGTTCCTCAGACCCAAAGGGCTTTCCTTTGTGAGACCTACAGGTCACAGAGCACAATGTCAGAAGATGATTTCCCCATGATACAGCATAAAACATGGATAATCATAACACATCTGTGTTGTTTAGATTGACTCCTCATGTACAAAGGCTCTGTACAGGCCAATCGATAACCAATTGAACACAAAGTACAGAATTTAATGTGGTTTTTATTTTGTTTTGTTTTTTTTTTTAACTCCCTTTAAATTGCATGTAAGAGAATGATATACACTACTGTTCAAAAAGCAGTAGGAAAAAAAAAATGTTTGGGGTGAGTAAGATTTGTTTTGGGTTTTTTTTTTTCTACTCACCAAAGCTGCTTTTATTTGATCAAAATACAGCAAAAGGGTAATATTGTTAATTATGCTTATATTTCAAAGTTTAGTGTATTTTAAATTAAATGTATTGTTTTAATGCTAAGTTTTCAGCATCATTACTTTATTTTATTTAATTTTACATGCATTTATTCATTCATTCATATCAATAGAAAACATTATAAATTAGTCAGCTGTCAGTTTTGATCATTTGAATGCTTGCATGCTGAATAAAAGGTTTAACGCAATGAAATTTTGTCTAAAGCTTTCAAGTTAACTAGTTGAAACTAACTATAGTAACATGCTGAAACGACATGACACATCAGCGTTTAAGATCTGTCATCCCAATTGTGAGGGACTTTAAGAGCTGAAACACAAGCCTTACACAATTATAAACTATCTGTATCTTATATTTCATAAATCATTTACCGTATGTCTTCGGAAGTGTTTGTCTTTTTGCTTGATGGAATGATGGCATTATTATTTCTGCTGGTCATGCTTAAATACACATGATTATCTCACAGAGAGGTCAGTATACGAAAAAGTGTGATTAACTGGCATTGTAATGAGGTGTTTCATACAACGTTCATTAATTTTCACACTGATAAGCTCATTATCTCATCATTAAAACCTGAGGCATCAAACCGAGTTGTTCTAAATCCGAAGGTACGCTGTGGTAAAAGTCTACCGTTGTGTACAATTGATTAAGCCTTTAGAGTATTTTTGATTTGTTACAGTATATATCGATTATACAAATCAATCCACAAGATTTTAAAGTTGTTTTCTGGTTGAATCTCTTAGAAATATATGCATTTTATTGGCCGTACTGCAACAGGGCCCTCTCTTCAAATGTTATCAGTTTTAAGATACTTTTAAAATGCTTCTTGGTACACAAGAATGAGAAGCTATTTCAAAATATAAAGTAAGTGCAAATCTAAATTGTTGTCCAATTTCTACTTTTGTCTGAAAATAGACAATAGCAAGAATTGTTCATGGCTTGTTCAGCCCTACAAACAAACATGCATTTTCTTTTCAAATTGAAACCAGAAAAATCACAAAAAAAAAAAATATATATATATATATATATATTCCCCTACCTGTCAGTATATTACTAAATTGTATGCGAAAATAACATTTAGCCTTTAATGTGAAAGTCAAAAGGCAATCAGCTTGAGTTAAGAACCAATCCATTGATAAATGGTAGAAGCAGACACACACACCTGCAGCATTTCTCTTCGTTCCACCACTCGATACACTCGGATGATAGCTGGAGAGTGCTAATGAATTTAGCCCATGCTCCTTTCACCACCTCCTGACCTGTTAATGGACTCCCACGGGCCGGTCCATCACTGTGAACTCCTGCTTCAGACATCCCATCTCAAAATAGAGGAAAAGAGTCGCTTATAAACACCACTACAGCTCTTGGCAGCTTGAGTGAAAAAAAAATAAAAAATACAGCCTCCGTCCCCTCCCTCATTCCCGGTCAGCTAAACACTGCGAGCGCTTTAATTAATAAGAAGCCAATAACTGTGGAACAAAGCCTACTGTCTCTGGTGCTTTGGAAACAATGCGAGCTTGTCAGGGAACAGGGATGTCGGCTGTTTATTGGACTTTTTTGTGATGACCAGGCATTGACTCCTGAAATGTTAATTACTTACACCGTCTAAGTTTTTTGATTTCTTTAATTAAAGAAAGCAAAGTGCAAAGACATCCTTGTTCTGGCTATTAATAAAAGTGGCAGCACATTACAAATGTCTGTACTATATACGTAGTCAGTCCTGATCTGGACTGAGCTGCATAACTCAATTTTTGCCTTGACTAGGTAAACCAGCTGACCACCAGATTGGACAGACTGGGAGACTAGTTAGACTGGCAAAATCACTCTCTCTTTCTCTGAAAGACAAAATGTGGTTTCCTCATAATTTGCCATATTGTTCTGCTATTGTGTATGTGTACTGATATGTAAATTGTTTCTCGGGAAAGCAGCGATTGATTTGTTTAACATATGTCAATTTTTGCCCTCTTATAGAAAACACCCTCAATTGAATGAATTTAATTATTAATAAAGTATTTAAACATACGACTAAACAAACAAAGAAATTAATTATGCAGATAATTATTTTGAGTTCTTATTATTTGTTGATAAACATAGTTGAGAAAGCCATTGCAAAGTCTGATTTAATTTAAATCTCATGCGCGTTCAGTTTTGGAAAGCGGATGGTCAAATGGTGAATGTACACAACCAGAATTCATGGGGCACCATTGATATTTACATAAGAGGTTAATGAATGTTAAGTATGAGATGAAATTTATGTTCCAAAACACTCATTGCAATTAAACACCTCCAGTACTTACAGTACACACTGCTGAACTAAATGCATACTTTTTGCACACAACAAAAGAAAATAAACATGAAACTCGCTTTGTCCAGACTCTCAGAGACTCAAGTCTGTTGGAATTAGATCAGTTTTCTGTAACTCTTGAATCAAATCGATTATAAACGGATACAGGATTCTCTGAACTGTCAATCCAAAAGCCGAACAAGGATGGCAACATTCATCAGTCTTAACTAATGACCCTCGTCACTCGCCGCACTTCAAAACAAATGCATTTACTGTTTACCTTAGCATGAAGGATTCGCTGAGATGCAAATTATAGATGCCGCTCTCCAGTCAGGTGGAAATGTTACAAAAGGGACAGAAAGATATGACAGGAAGAAGGCAAAGAATAGCAACAGATGATTGTAAACCATACAAAAAACTAAGGTCTGTTTTTAAATTGCACATTCAGTCATAAATGTTATGAAGTAAAAAAGTTAACAAGGGTTACAAAGTTAAAACCTGTTTTAGAATGAGGTTAGTGTCCTTAAAAGTCCTGAAAAGCTATGTGTTTTGTAAGGATGGATGGATGGATGGATGGATGAATGGAAAAATCACCTTGTGTTGTGGTGTTGTGTAAACATTACCTTATTAAAATGGTGATTCATGGTAAAAACAAATAAATACAAATAATAATAATAATAATAATAATAATAATAATAGCATATGGTTTGAATTGACAAGAGGGTGAGTAAATAATGAAAGCAGTCCTTTACTGTAATCACGTACTGGGACTCAGAACTAGGACAACTTCATAACCAGATGGGAACTCATGAATTCTCATATCTGTATGATCTGAATAATTCTGCTGATTCCAACATACTCACAGTGTCTGAGGGATACAGCACAGCCTGCATGAGTCTATGCAAAACATAAGCATTCATTATGCTAATGCATGACAAACACACATGGACACATGCAAACAAATCTTGGTTTCACAAGCTTACCAAATTAGTAGTCAAATTATTGAGAAAAGCCAGTAAGTAGTGAATGTTTTGTCTGGAAACGTGAGTACGCAAGTGTTATGGAAAGTAGTCTGGCAGTCACAGAAGGCATGAAGTTTTGTCTTTGAACATAAGTAAACCAGCGCACTGTGTGTGTTTCAACAAGATGAAAAGATATTTTCTGTTTCCAGATTCTTTGCATCAAACTTTGTTCCCTGGTCACACCTACGCACAAAGATATATATTTCTGTAGTTTTACATTGGTCTTGACATCGATTAGATCATAGTGACCACTGGAAATTCAGAGAAAGAAAGAAGGCCTACAAACACAGAAAATATTCATACTTCAGGTCACAAACTATAGATAGTTTCATTCAACTTCCACTGTTGTTTAGGTCTTCTGAAATGATATATTTGTATGAAGCATAGACTTAAATTCATTACTTACTCATACTTACTATTTCATCTCAGAGATCTCAATACAAACATGGCATGGGTTAAAAAAGTCGTTACATTTGGTGTATATTTCATCACACAAATGTGAGTTCAAAGTTTTCAAATATATATATATGTAATTTTGGTCTAACTGAGCTGGAAATGAAGGCAGGTCTTGTGGGGGGTGTATGGGTCAGTGAATATTTGGCATCTCCTTGTGTACTTTCATTGTTGGATCCAACTCACAAATCTGTAAAAATGCCTGTTTTTTTTATATTACGGCATTCACTAAAATGTCAATGCTGCATAAATCAGATCCCAGTTTGTCAGCAGTTTGGCACACACAGCAAAATCGCTGCTTAGATTGTCTGATATGGCCACAGCATGGCTCCCTTATCTAAAGCACATTCGGGCCTCATGACGAGACGTGACTGCTAATCAAAAAGTTGGGCGGTAATTCTTGCTAATGTCTCCAGTTACATCTCGAGTTTTGCTTCAGGTGTCAACATGTTGTGATAAAATATGCATCACCTGCTAAAGTAAATGCTACACTGTAGCTTGGATCTAATTGCACACTTACTTTGACCTGTGTAAGTTACATTTTTAACAAACAGAGAAAAAGGCTCAATGTTATCGAGCCTGCCAATCCCTAAACGAGCATTTGGGGAGAAACTGAGGATACTGATTTGCTTGTGTTTCATTAGGTATCAGAGCCCTTCCTTCACCAACAGTAGGTGAGCGTGTGCAGGGCTCGATGGACACGGACTCCAAGTAATGCCCTGTACAGATAAATCAAAAGAAATCAATGCCAGTTCCAGCATCGCCTCTTCTGTTGTGCAAATGAAGCTGGGCTTCAGAATAAGAAAACAAATCCCAGGCACATTATTTTATTCTTTTGATACATCGAGGGCAGTGTTATCAGGGTCTGTGTCTGACTGCGTTGCTTAGTAATAAAACATAAGATCAGTGATGTGATAGACAAGCGCATCGTTAGTCAGTGCATACATTTTGAGTTGGGATGTCAAAAGTTTCAAGCAGATACCAAGATTAAAAGATGCAATGAGACCAGTCGTGCTACAAGTAGTGAATAACAATTTCCAATTGTCTTACAGGCTGGCAGTTAATTTGCAAGATATTATGTCTTTTGTAACGCATGTTACATAAAGTGTTATACGGAAGTTTTTTAGAATTACTGGCAATTGAAATCATGTTCAGCTCTGAAGATGACGTATGTAAAATTGACAGCTAGTGGTTAACATGGATACTGCAAAAACAAAGGCATTCTGCCCAAGAACACACATTTCAGAGTAGAATTACTGGCTACAGCATTATTTTTCAGAGAAACAGCTATGCAAACATACCATGTTTCTTAAATAATTAATAAACATACTGTAGCATGTTCTTTTTTTTTTTACCCAAGGAATGGCTATGAACAGGAAATGGAGGGACGGATGTGAACTTAGGAGGTGGAGGATGGGCACCCATGGAGGTGGACGTCAAACAGAGTCCAGGGTAATGACAATGGAGGAAAGAGCCAGGGAGGAGTAAAGAGGGACTTGGGGTAGGCAGAGTCACAAGAACTCAGGCAGAACCCAGGCCACAACCGTGAGGGCGACCCACAGTGGAGACGACAGGGGGAGGAGCATGAGGTAGAGACAGGGAGCCAATTAGCCAGGGCGACAGGGAGGATCCAGAGTGCCAAAGCAGAGCAGATCCAGAAGGCCATGGTGGAGCAGGAATGGAGCCGAGATGGAGCTGAAGGGGACCAGGCTGAGCTGGAAGAGTGGAGTCCTGAGGCGGCAGATGGACGACGACAGCCCAAGGTGAAGCCGGAGGGATGAGGGAGCCAAGTGGAGCCAATGGACTGCTAGGAGGGAGCTAAGAGCCATGGTGGAGCTGCTGGGTTGATGGGCCATGGTGGAGTCCAGGAGTCAGAACCTGGAGACAGAGACAGGGAATCCTCTAGTTATGATGCTGATGGAGACTGCCATTTGCAACACATTCCAGGGGCATGACAAGTGACAGTGTGCCGATTTTTTAAGTACTCTATGTGATTGAGCATCTGTCTAAAGTCTTTTGGATGTGTATATCACACTCATTACAAACAAACAAAACAATAAATACTGATTATTTATTTATTTATTACATATATAGTTAATAAAGAGAACTAGGTTTTGTGGAAGTCATATTGCATGACAGTTTAAAGGTGTCATGAAAAAGACCAAACTATTTTAATGGCCCTGACATAACAAGCCAATGGTTGGTTGTTGGTCAACATTGGGCTGCCATTGACCGTCTTTTTGGCTGCTTGAGCATTTCAAATTGGTGTTGTACAGTCATTTGAGAATTCACTTTGATTGGCTGTTTAACTTACCAGTGAATGGTAAGAAAAGTGAAAGTTGTGAAATGCTTGTCTACGAGCATATTTCATATAGTATAGAGCACCTCTAGGGCCACAACTGAAAACCCCTAGAGTAGTCCGCATTTGTCATTCAAAAAGAGAAAAAGAGAATAGGACTGCAGATATACAAACCATAAGCAAATCAGTGCTTGCTTTGAGAATCCCTGGACTGCTGCCACCTGCTGGTATTTCATCTCACACAGAGCATATATACTAGTTGGATGCCAGCTGAAGTCTTGCCCGTGTGTTCTAGCTCAACTTTTTGGCCCAGAAGTGGTGACACAAAGCGACAACACATTCTGCTTTTGTCAGCACCTGTTCTTTGATTTTCGCTTGGTGTTTTATCTCCTTGAAGATTCATTGACCTAACACAGTCACAAGGATTTGCACCTTGTTTTTTGTCGTACAATTCGGTTGCATAACTCAACTTTTGGTGTTTGGAATGCATTTTTTAATACATCAGAATCTAGAAGGAAAAAAGCATGCAGTTGATAATTTTAAGGACTTGAAACAGATGATGGGAGTTGGTGAAAAGGAAGGAAGGTATCATCCTGACCTTGGTCTTTTGATGTCATACACCCAGCCGGGCAAGACTGATTCACTTCGCACAGGCTCAGAAGTGCAGCTGGGACTATGGAAATGGCTGCCCTGTGTTTCTGATGCCATGTAGGGTCTGTTGCTGATTTAGAAAGGATAAGCAAACCCATGCCAAATTGCTGAACTGGGACTGGAAGGGAGTGACCTTTGGTATCTGTGCTGCCATCCTTTTGTTCTAGTGTCCCAGAGGTTGGATAGGATGGAAAAGGCAGGGATGGTGGATGGCAAGAAGAGGATTTGCCCGACAATGCCCCACACCAGCTTGTTGCTCCCCCTTCCAGTTTCCTCCCAGCCACTGGCAGTCATTTGATGGCTATCTTACTTCATCAAAAGTAGCTCCAGGCTTGCATTGTGTCTCAAAGGCGCTTGCATCAGGAGTCACTGCTGACGAAACTAGAATGAGACCTTCTGCTCCCAGTTTTTCGTTCTCTTTTTTTGTCTATGCTTCTCTCTTTCTTACCCTCTTTGACTCAATCCTCTTGCTCTTTTCTCGTTATTTATTTATTTATTTATTTTTTCATTAGCGCTTAGTGCGTCAATAGATTCAAATCGCCTCAGGGGGTAAAACTCTGCTACGGACATGAGTCGACTTTCAAGTAGTTGTATGTGTGTGTGTGTGTTGATGCATGTATCCGTGTTTTTGCAAGGGCCGAAAACAACTACACAAACCTCAATCAGTTATAGACAGTTTAAGGAGAATACAGTAGAAGAAAACCGTGCATCTGTGTGTGCGCATACTGAAATACGAAGATCACTGCTGTGTTCTGTTCTGTGGACTGTGCTCTAAATTAGTATTCTGAGCTGGCATTTGCTAGTTTTGCTGCTCGCTCAAAGCGCACTGCTATGTTATCAACAGTCACTCAATGGTGCCACCACTGTCAAATTTCTGGTGCTGTGAAATCACTCGAAGTTCACAGTACTTGCAGCTGCCATGTTTGCTTTATTGGATTCTTCTCTCCTCCTTGCAGACCTATTCAAAACACAAGTGTTTTGCCCAAAGGCATCAATACGGTGCAGGTCTCCTGCTCCCAGTGTCTTTCCTTCAATATTTGCTGTTTGTGTTGTGCTAAAATGCCAGAAAGCTCTGGGCTGTCATTGCAAGCAAAACATTATTGTTTCTTAAGACAAAAGAAAAGAAAAGAAAAGAAAAGAAAAGCAAGACCATTCCCAAAAGATAAACTGAATAACAAATCAAGGCTAGCATTACAGAAGTCCAGTGTTTGTCAGAAAATCTGCTAATAATTTAATAGTATAAAAGTACTTAAAATAATAATAATAATAATAATAAACATAAAATGTCATATTATTATTTGATTAAAATTTGTAAACAATATTAGTGATGAAAAGATGTAAAATAATTTAATAATAATAAATAATAATAATAATAATACAAATCCTACATCAATGAGCACTAGATGATTAACTTTCTTCAGTCTATACAGCAATTGATTGTGCAGTAGATTTTGACAATCTGTCTCATGTAAAGCTGAGTTGTTGATTTCCATCTGCTATATTTCTTTAATTGATGGATTATCTGCATATGCAGACTACCATCTTTGGTCGTTGCATTACATCCTATCACTTTGTCTTCCTTTTGTATTATTTATTTTCTGTGTATTTATTATTTATTATATTTCTTTCTTTCTTCTGCTGCAAAGCATCTGTATTTGGTTCCATTCTGTTGTGTACTGTCCAGCTGTCTTTGAGTCGCACCACACTCGTTTTGTGCTGTCTGCTCCTGGAAATTGTGGTTTGGGAGGCACAATCCCTGTAGCAGAATCTGAGACTGAGCTGACTGTGGATGCATAAAGATAACATGAAGCTGTTACTTCAAAGGTGAACAGCTCTGATGGTAGGAGAAGTCCTTAGTTCAGGTCAAGGTGATTTTTAATTGTCATAACTGTGAATGCCTTTTTAACAATTACTAAGTGACCTTGGCAGCACAATACATTTTTATAAAATCTGATATAGGCCTTTATTATTAATCACTCTGAATGCATTGTCTTTGCATTTAAATGTAAATTTAATAATTTATCTATTTGTTTATTTAAGGTTTTAAGGTTCATGCACCTTTTTGATTAACACACCGAATGTGAAAAAAAAGCCCTAAACCACTTCCCGAGTTGACATTACATTTAGTAATGATATAGACAGCCAAGTGATATATGATGATAATAACTATAAGCATGTACTGTAACTTTACTCATGCATCTGCTTGCATATATGATTGCTTGTTTCTGCCTCTTCTTCGCCTGTGTTTTGCTCTAGAGATTCAGCACTCTTCCAGAAGATGAGTAATAGTGCCACCTACCATATAACAGCGGAAACACAGAAACCTGGAAAATTTGGTCAACGCAGGCAAAAGAGTTAAATCTAGACAGAGTTGAAACACCTTTGAAAAAGGACCAGCAATGTAATAGTAAGTATACTTACAACAAGTAGTCCAAATATATTTAAAATAAATACGGTCTATACAATAGTTTTTCTCTGAGACAAGCAGTCAGTGTTCATTGACATTCACACAGAGCAAAAGCTCCATATAAAGTTTTTCAGAAAGCCTGCAAACCCTTCATCAAGCTTTCTGTGTGCTGTGCTTTCCCTCGACGTGCGTCCACTTGACTACCCTTGTGAAAGGCTTAACTGTGTTTTTAGTTCCTGTTACATTGCAGTGTCCAGTGCTAGTGACAGGAGGTGCGACGACATCCATACCGGGCATCTACAAACTTCCCAAGTCTCAAAGTCTCAAAACAAAACAAAACAAAGAAACAGAGAGCTGCAAAATAAAGGCCCCTCAAAGCATCAAAGCTCTTCCCAGAGTCAACATCCTATGAATTCCAAAGGCTTTTTCTTCTTCTTCTTCTTTTTTCTTCTTTTTTTTTTTGAGCCGCACATCTGTTCCTTGCAAACCTCCCCTGACATCCACCCCCAAGTCCCCCCATTTTACCAGCTCAACCTTCGTTCCTGTCCTCCTCCGCCCTCTCCTCTCCTCCTCTTGGGTCTAAATAGAAAGTGACAAGTCTTCCTGTTCCCGTACAAAATTTATGATCAATGTTTCATTAATCACAGATTCTTAAAACATTCTGCTCCTTTGGGATCTTCATCTCTTCTTAAATAATACAAGAAGAGCCAGGCTTCCTCCAAAGGAGGATGAGAATATGTAGCAACACTCTCTTCAATTCCTTGCCACTGGTGAAATAATGGTCATTGTTTATGACATCCATGCACTGAGAGCCCAGGCAATGCAGCGACCCGCTGAGCTTAATGTGTTATCTAAATGTCACATCTCATCCTGCCAGGAAACAGAGGGATTACGCCACGCATAGCTCCTTCTTTAGAAAAAAAGGCCAACAAAATGTATTTATTTATTTTTTAAAGGTCTTAACTGATTTTACCTGCTTTAAAAGGAAAACCGGACATTTAAGAATGCTTCTTCCTTGTAAGCACTGTTTGGGATGCTAATGCGGAGCGAAGAGATACTGGAAAATGAGGAGAAAAAGCAAACAACGACAACAAAAGCTCTGATGACACTCGTTCCTCCTGCTTTGAACAAGCCATTGTGCTTCAAATGCTGAATCTCAACTTCATCAGCAGGACAGCTGGCGTTTAGTTCACTAAAGGACACTAGGCAGTTGGCAACAGCCGTTGTTATCTTCAAAAACTTCCCTTTAACAATTCAGTCGTTTAAGAAGAATCTTCTATTATCTATGGCCAAACATGACATGCCTCCTGCTCAGGATTTCTGTTTGAATTCTCTCTTTAGGCATGCATGCTCGTTCTTTTAACTTGCCGATTGAAGTCTGGTCGACTTTGCAGTTTATTCTGGATGGGAAATGTCCACTGAAATGGCCAGAACAGACCACTGCTAATGTGATTAACAATGTGCTCACACAAATTATCATTCTTACAGTTTTTCTCAATTGTTTAAACACATTTCTTGAAACTATGCCTCATATTCCCACAATAGTAAAAATCCAAATCCATAACATCTCACCCAATTTCCCAAACATCCTGTTTTTAAGTCAAAATGAAGCTATAAAATAAAATAAATAAAATAAAAATAGAAAATAGTAATCTTGTGCCTCAGCATTCTGTCTTTGCTCTGGGTCAGGCCAAAAAATCTGCTTCACAACACAGGCTATACA
>JAUMHP010000073.1:1589602-1601400 GCA_032361065.1 Enteromius trimaculatus | reverse complement strand
AAATAAAGGGCTTCCTTCATTGCTTTCAGTTAATGTAATGGTTTGAATGCATATATACATTTATTACATATTGTTTTTCTTTTATTGGAGCACCAAACCCCACCCCTACGCTAAACCTACCCACCTCTGAACAATATAAAACACTCACAGGCAAATGCTATATCTTGTGTTTTATTGACAGATGGTAGGTTTAGGGGCATGGGTTGAGTTCATGCTCATAAATGTGTAAATAATATCAAAAAAATAAATAAATAAATAACTGTTTTGACTGTTTACATTGAAAAATCGCACCCCTACGTTACATTTGATTAAAGTGCCTTTTTTGTATCCAATTTATCTTTTAATTATCCCGTCGGCATATTGATGCTAAGGGTTTCCACAGAGGACCCTTCACATCAAAAAGTGACTATAAAGGGGAACCTTGAGCTTTAAGGGTCTTGACCAAGTGTCAAAATGAGACTGTGTTGTTATTAGTAGTAATTAAGCACGTATTAATGCCTTATTCTACATGTAATCACAATACCTAAACTATTAATAAGCAGTAAATGACTAGTAGATGACTTTTTACAAGTCATTTTGCTACTACTGTACATATCAACTAGATGGCATTCATTAAAATACCATGTCTGCTTAATATCTTTGTGTTAGCAGATATCGGTTTCCAATAATAGATATTCAATAAATAAATAAATATTAATACTAATTATGACAAATAAATAAAAATAAAAAGGTCACACTTTATATAATATATCAGGAGGTCTTAACTATTATGTACTTACATTTAAATCAATAATTGTATAACATGCACTTATTGTGAATATTGTATATGTTTATGTTGTAGCTATATTTTTTTAAAAATACATATATGTAGTTGCATCTGTAAATGATTTCTGCTATTACGTTTATAATTACACTATTCACTAGGGATGTAACGGTATCAAAACTTCACGGTACGGTAATGCCTCTGTGTGAATGGCACGTTACAGTATTTATTGAATCATTTACAGGAAAAAGTAAACTACTGAAGAGACTCAAAAAAGTGCCAGAAATGTTTATTAAACAGTTTACATGAACACTGAACATATCAATTGCACACAAATTAGCCATCTATCTGTAAACTTTAAAACAGGAACTTATTTTTTTTTATTTTAATAACAAGCAATTATTAAACCTTGCACACATCTGATTTAATATGTCGCTAGATGACGTCATACGTCAATTTGCATATTCATTACGTCAGTGTGTCATATTATCTTGCTTCTCTGTCATCACATAATGCACCTAAAAACTGATATTTTAATGGTTTCTGTTGTCAGAAAAACGGAATGAATATGGAATAGTGATTGAAATGCACCCCATTATAAGGCCTACTAAACTAGCTCTACCTTACAAGACGTTAATCTAGATTAAAATACTTAGTTATAAACGTCTTATAATAATTGTCTGATGAAACCAAGTACACTGAAAGTCCTGCTCCACTCAGCCGCTCGCAGAACAGAACAGACACAGAGAGAGGTGTGTGTGTGTGTGTGCTGGGAGAACAAGAGCTTGTGCGGCACTACCAGAGACTCGCTGAGGTTTGTCCAAGAAGTCTCTAGATTTGTCGCTAGTCGCTTTTAGGGAAAAATGTCGCCAAGGGGGTCTGAAAAGTCGCTAAATAAAATTGGCAACACTGATCTGTAGCGACACAAACCCCTGATGGGAATTGTAGTTCCCGCTACATCTTGTTTGCTCCATTCGCCTGAGCAAACTTTTTCAGAAGACCTATCGTTTTACCGAGTCATGCAACCACGGCAGTATCGAAAAAAAAAATAGTATTGCGTTACGGCGGTATTTACAATACCTACTATTCACCCATACCTTCCACCTTAACCCACCTATAAACCTACCCATACTACCAAACCTGTGTCTAACCTTATCCGTATTCCACCTCAATAGAAGCAAAAGTATTTTGTAATACATATTGACCACAATAAGCACATTGTACTTAAAGAAAACAAAACAAAACAAAAATGTTTGGTAACACTTTATTTAGATAAGCTACTTTAGATATTCAACTAACAGTGAGTAACTTCACAACTACATCAACTATTAGTCATTAGAGTATTAGTAGACTGTCTGCTTTATATCTTTTAACACTTTATTTTGATGGGTCCACAACATACTGTACATACTGACTATCAGAAACTTTGCAAGTATATGTTAACTTACTCTACTAAACCTAAACTCTGAAAGTTAGCAGACATCTACTGTACATAGTTGTGAATGAATGAGAATTAATTGACATTAGTTGATATGCAGTTACAAAGTAACGTATAGTTAGCAGAATGTCTAAATAGACTATCGAAATAAAGTCTAAAGTTTGTAGTGTTTAAGGCCACATTATATAAAATGTGACAAAACAAAACCAACAATAGTCTACTAATACTCTAATGAGAGTTACAGTAGTTACTGTGTAGCTGTAAATGAATGTGTTGGTGTGGTTGCAAAGTTATAGTTAGTAGTATGTCTATCAAATGGACTATCAAAAATAAAGCACAAGCAGATCAGTTTTTGTAGTGAATGGCCTTGACTAAGGTCAACTTACAAACAATCGGTGTGCTGCTTACCTCTCCTCGCAGGTCAGCGGTAACCTCAGCGTCCCAGCAGGAGGAAACCTGAGGGTCTCATAATTAGCTTCTGTCCTCATTACTGAAGAGGCCGGTCTCCACTGTGCTCTGATCATATCAGTCATTACTTCATATCTGCAAGTGACATGGAAGGAATTTTGATGAGATAGAAGATCACAGTTCATCATAATGATGTGTCTATTCATATATCTGAAGATATTATCACCAAGTCTCATAGAAGTGCAGATTATGCACGCATATAGATGAACATCTCAGGCTTATTGGAAATACATGACAGAACTGGAAGAAGAAAAAAAAAACAAAAAAAAACGTAGCCATCACTACGATTTACAGCAGTGTCCAGCAGAAATAACATTAGTAATAGAATAATTAGTAATTAGAAATAGCATGTGAAAAAAACACAAGAAAGTTTGTTAATTTTCACACAAATTATGATTATAGAGGTAGATTATCAATGAATAAAGACTTATTTTTGCACAATTCCTTGCACATGCTATGTTATAAGTTCAAGACACGTTTTACCGTACTGCATGACTTGTAAAGTAATGCACTGTGATGTTTGCGTTACATAATGAGCCCCATATGTCTGGTTTTCTGACATAGTAAACTTGCTCAGTAGCACACCCGGTACAGCACTGCACTTGAGATGTGGAGCACTCAGATACCAGTCCCATGAAACATGAATCACAACAAAAGAGCACCAGTCCCCGGACATTTAATTTCTGAATTGTTTTGGAGAAAGTTACACCCTATTTTGCTTTTAAATTGTTGTAAAAATAAACATATTGCAAGTAACACAATTTCATTCTGCAACCATTATTAATCATTTAAACAAGTCATAAGCTTTCATTCACTGGGGAATACATATATGGAGCATAATTTGTAGCATTTTGGATTATATTTGCTGAACTTCTCTTAACCTAAATGTTATTTGGTAGTTTTATCTGTAATATCTAATGAGCTTAAAAACCATCACTTTATATTATATGAACCAATGCCTGTAAACTTCAAAGGGCAGTAAACTGTTGACCCTGAAAACACAAGAATCTAAATTTACAAGCCCATCTAAACAATTTGCATTTAGATACACATTTATTGCCATGGTACTCTAAATCTAAAGAAATTTCACTGCTTTGAAGAGTTCTCTCTCTCTATGGAAGAACGACCCGATCAGCCTGTGGAGGTGACTTATTGATCACAGCAGGAGCTGCAACTCAATATTAATCCATCCATCTTTACCCCAGCAAGCACAGGGGGAAGAAGAAGCTGCATTTTGGTTACCTGCATCCTGGTTTCACTTCATGTTATATTCAATAATATTATTAAGAGTATTTTGTTCACTATGCTGAGAATGAAATTATTTATTTCCATGAGAACACTCATATCGCAAAGCAGGGTAGTAGGTGAATATAAGGTGACCAGATTATGAAATGAAAAATTAGGACATTATTATTTTAGTAGTCAGCCTACTGTATCATTCAAATTATTTATTAATAATAATAGAAAAAGGTTAGACTTATATTTTGTGGAGTTCTCAGTCATACAGCTTCAGTTACATTTTTTATCAGCTCAAACTTTTCGGGCTGATTAGAGTTTATTTGCATTAACGTCATTCTCATTTAACTTTATTGAGGTCAAGTTTAATGTTTTTAATTGTGTTTTGTCTATTGAACCTTAATAAATAAAGTATGTGATGAAATAATGCTTGTTGCATAGCCAAGTGCAATATCCAGCACATTAGCTGTTGTTTCATGTTGTGTTTTGATTTTAACAGAGCAGAGAATGGAGACATTACAGAGGACAAATCCAATTCACCAAAAACTGAGGACATCTACAGTAGATGCCACCTCAAATGTTAAACCTTTTTTTTTTTTTTTTATAGGTAACACTTTATTTTAGAGACCAGTTCTCACTATTAACTACTTGCTTAACTATGTACTTATTGTCATGCCCATTACTGATATAATGGCTTTTTATTAGTACTTAAATCACATATTAATGCCTTATTCTGCATGACCATATTTTGCATCTCTTGATCCTACTCCTACCTAAACTTAACTACCTTATTAACTATTAATATGTGTATAAATGTGTTTAAATTGAACATTAGGATTGATAAATGTTTTTAATTGTTAGTTCATGTTAACTTATCTAGTTAGCCGATGGTAACACATATACACTTATTGTAAAGTGTTCCTGAAATGTGTTGAAGCTGCTACTGTGATTGTTAATACATGAAGTCACATCGGTCAGTTGGGAAATGTTTCATTAAATCTGGGTTTCTCAAAGAGATTTTTTTTTCCCCCCAAGCCAGCAACTTCCTTTCGTACTCCATTTGATCTTACTCTGTAAAGTAGGTTTTCTTTCTCCAACTTTGCAGTGGAGCACTTCCAAATGTCTTGCAATGATATGCTCCTTAGTTGGTATATTTAGGGCTATACTAAAAGTGGCAGAATCAGCAAAGAGATGAGCATTCAACTCTAGCATCTATTTATAAAAATCATCTCATCTTGTTCAGAATCATGCTGTGTGCGATACCAGCAGACCGCTTGCTCCTATTTAAGATCCCATGCCAGCGAGGATCCTTCCTAGCCCTAATAGGCCTGAACTCAGAGCGTACATTGTGCATAAATACAAACAGAATGCTTAGTAGCCCGTGCACTACACTGCAATCTCTTGGTTGGACAATTGGAGTGGGTGCAGACGCTTAGACACGGATGGATGGGATTTTTTATTTTTTTTGCTCCATCCCAGACGTGAGAATTGACAACAAACCCGAGGCTTCAGACGGACACAATGGCTGCATTGTACTGCAGTCAGCGCCTGCTTCAGCACTGGGGGTCTTGCCAATTAGGTCAGAACTGTGAGAAAGCTACCTCATTTTGATTAGCAAGCTAAATCACCCCTCCAAAAAAAAATTGAAAGGGACTGAGAGGAAGAGGGATGGCTCACAGCTGTGCAAAGTAGTTACGCAGCTCCACGTTTGATGATGAGTTTGTCTAGCATTCGAATGTCATCCTTCACTTAGCAAACTGATAGCACTGAGTTGATTTCCTGATTTCTCTTACTTCTTTTTTCGTTTTTCACAGGACTCTTACAAGTGTGCTACTATACCAGGTGCGCTGCTGAGCAAGTTTACAATGTCATGTTTACAATGCCAAACATATGGAACTGGTTATGTGATGCAAACTTCAAAATGTGTTTTTGTGTACAAATGTAAACAAAGATAAACATATTTTAAAGTAATAACATAGAATTGTAAGGAAACATGTATTTAATAATGAATAATCTGCTTCTGCAATTCTATAAATATATGCTTTTTAGTGTGTTTGTGTGCAAAATAGTATTTTGTATTTACTGCCACTAAGGTTAATTTCAGCTATAAAACTGCAGTGAGATGTATGTGAGTATGTACTTTTCTAATTTTGTAGCAATGTCGCCAGAGTCAAGTATTTTCAATGAATCTGTTTGTGTTTTTTTTTTTTTTTTTTAGATTTGGTTGTATATATCTCTCACCTTGGCAGTGCATGCCATGATGACTATTATGTTATTTGTTTAATCTTTTTCATACAGGGTCACGATCCAACCAACTAGTGTTGATCTGAATGATTTAGTTTAAATCCTTAATACTCCCAACACACACACAAACACTACCAACTTCTACATTTTAATTAATCAGAGCCTAAAGAACAGGGTGGGGGATCAGTTCAAATAACTGGCAGCTGCTTGCAGAGAAAATTGGATTACTTTTTTTTTTTTTCATGTGCGATCAGAGCGATTAGAACTGATTATTCTGCTTTTTTTTTTAGGAGGTATCACTTCCTGTAATTGTTTTATATGTAAAATATTAATTTCACTCTTCACATTGATAAATTGTCAGTATTACTCCCACATTGTCATTTCCACACCCTGATTTTAAATTAAGATCTAACTGTACCTCTCTGATTATTATTACACACTCTCGAGTCTGTTAACTCGATCCCAGGCTTAAATTGAATTAAGGACCTTATTAGCCTCATTTTGTAAGTGTGTTTAAAGAACGAAAAGAGTTGAAAGTGAAAGAAGCCCCGGAGATGTGTGACAGTCGTGTTCACTGACACATTCCATAGAGTATATCAATAAGTGCCATAATCACAATGATAGCAGCTGTTAACTTGAGTCATTAAGTTGACAGTAGTTTAATGAAATGATTCATGCTTGTTGGTTCAGTGACTCTGCTCAGGAAAATGGATCTCATTAACATTCACTACACCACGTTTTATACAGATGACCACAGATGTAATATGAAAACTGAAAAGTTCAAAGAACTTTTCTTAAGGTGAATTTCTGATCTTTGCATAGACACTAATTCCAAAAACAACAACAAAATCAAATAACTTTTTAGGAGAATCAGCTGGAAAACAGAGAGTAAGACAATCACACACATGTTTTTTTGTTGTTGTTGTTCCTTCTCTTTCTGTTTCATTTTGCTCTAGAATCAATAATTAGCTTGGGGACATGTCTCTTATAGCTCATTGCTTTGGACCTTAGTGTGCCTCGCTGTTCTGCTAAATATAAAACTTTATCTATTAAATGTAGAGATATACAGCTACCTGAACACATGAGAAATAATACTGCTCTCGACGGTTTGCTACAAAGTAATATGTAATATTTCGTCTAAGTCAAAAGAAAACACACACACACACTGGTACACAAAACAAAGTCAGAGGGTCAAGTAAAAGTTTTGCTTGCTATAAAAACAACACCAGATAATAGTTGTTGTGCTTCTTGATTGACATTAAATTTGAATATGAAAAGAAGCCATGCGTGTCATAAAGTCTGCAAATCCGCATCAAGGAAAATATTTGTTGATCGCTTCTGCAGAAAAGGTTCAGTGTGTGAATCATTCAGATGAAATCATAGATTCAGAAATAATTCATGATGAAATGCAGTATCATATCTGCCATCTATAAAGTAGACACAGATCAATAGGACTGGGTTTGTAACCTCAGTTATTGACTGGACATTTCCTCAAGGTTATAAACCAAACTTACATTCATGAACCAACTAAGAGCTGTGGATCAAATAGTTTGTTACGTGACTGGTTTGATTTAGAGCTTGAATTTCAATTAGATCTGGAGTTGGATTTATTGAAAACATTTAAGTGTTTTGTAACTTGTATAAACTTTTTTTTTTCCTTTTACGCATTTAAATTATGTAAATGTACAATGAACGTCATGTTGTTTTTTTTTTTTTGTAAAAATGAGTGGACATTACCCCACATAACACATGGGTGTTTACCAAATAAATGCTCATTATATATTGATTTGAGTTTAAATTACTTTATTATGTGAGTAGAAGGGGACTTTAGAGTGATAAAGGAGAACTGACAAAGAGACGGGTTGCTAGGGGCAAACAAAGTAAAAATGTTTGACCACATAAATATGTGATTCTCCAGTTAGAATCAGGTATTTTAGAGAGCTGTGTCATGAAATACATAACTTCTCTCTTAGAATCTGAGTCTAGGGATCATTGCTCGAAGAGAAGGGTTATATGGCCTTTGTCAATAAAACATATGGGACCAAGCAATGCAGGATCTTAGTAGCCTGTGTTATTGCCTTTGAGAGCAAAGACCTCTCATGGTCAAGGGAGAGATTTGTACTTATGTATTCAGCTGTATTGATTTTTCTTACACTATAGCCGGTAATTGATATGCCCCATGGTGTGGCAACCCGGACAGTTCTCACTAGAGAAAAGAAAAACAGCAGTGTCTGAATCTACAGATCAAGCACTCTGTGATATTGAGCTTTAATCTCAACCGCAGTGTATATGTGTGTGCATATGCTTCTGAGATGCTTTGCAATAAGCTAAAAATATAATGTGCTATATATGCCAGACAGAAGGTTTACCAGATTTTAACTGCTTTGTGAAGAATAACCTTAACACTACACTAATAATTATTTTGTTCTGAAGCGAATAACAATTTGTTGGTATATGTGACAAAATAGGAGATGCAAATGGCTTTAGTTTAAACCACAGGAAGATCTGGATCCAAGGGCCCAGGAGGAGGTCAGGTCTTGATCAAAATGAAGTATTTCTTGAATCTTGTGTGACCGCTGCGTCCCCCTGTATTTGTTGATGAACACACCTTTTTGCTTTTCTTTTAGTGAAGGTGTGCTTTCTGCACGTTTGCTATTGGGTGCATGTGAAGTCAGCTGGAACAAGTGGTGGTTAAACTGTAGGATCAATATCCAAGGATGTGAACTGGAATGTAAGGTTTCTATATACAGTACTGTAAAAGCATGAAAACCTGACTTGGTGTACTGACTGTAAGCATAAATAATGTATTGCAGTGGTAGCTTTGAAGTCAGAAATGCTTGCTTTGATTTATAAAAGTTCATTCACATTTGTTTTAGTATTAAACATTCAGGTCTTCATTTTTTATGCTAAGTATTTTATGTTATACTGCATTTATCCCACTGTGGTGCATGCACGAGGGACAAAGAAAAAAAACAGAGTTTCAGCTTATTTATGTTTGGTTTTCTGATTTAAAAGTTGGAGCAGTTGAGAACTTTGCTGTGCTGAGAAAAAAATGAATAAAGTAATGGAAAACACTTACTTAATTACGCCTCTAAGTTTCCATTTTCAGGTAACAAGCCAATACACAGAGTACATTTTGTTGACCTTTAAATAGCAAAATAGTAATATAAAATATTAATATATTTATATCACTGAATAAAATGCTGAAAATATGTGAATAATGTAATTATCTTAAAATGTCAAATAAAAACTTGTACCTTTCTCAAAGTCTGGGTTCACTGGAGTCTCTCCCATACACAAATGTTTGTTTAATATTTTGCACATTATTTTGATGGGTCCACAACATACTGCATATGCAAGGAAGCAGACTGACAAGGTGGTAAGTAACGTAACAATGTTTATTTGCAGGATGAGTTAGACATCAATAAAGGGGAGTAACTGAAAATCAGATAATCGCTGCAGAATCACAAAAAGGAAACTAAATAGTCTTTTCGTTGCAGGATGCAGATAACCATGCGGAGAACAGACAAGACGGCCACAACCACACACCACTGACCAGACGAAAGCAAGGACTGGATACTGAGGACCTGGAGACACACGGAGGATCAAGGAGCACACTAGGAGAGAGCAGGTAAGTGTGAGCAAGGCAATGGCAAACTTGAGTCCACTTTCGTGCATACAAGCTCGGACAGTGACTGAACTGCTGTGTGTGGTTTTATGTGGTCGTGCTGATAGTGTACAGGTGAAACTGATTAGTACTTAGGTGACTGTGATCTTTGTGAGGAGGTGAGGGTGGAGCCTGGTGTGGATATAACAGCATACTGACTATCAGACAGGTAGGAGGTATATATTGAAGGTATATGTTAACTAATTCTACTTACTCTAAACCTAAACCTACACTAACAGTCTACTCTGATAGTTAGTAGACATGAAGTTGCAAATTAATACGAATGAGTTGACATGTAGTTACTTAAAATTACTTGTAGTTATTAGAATGTGTAAAGTGGACTATCAAAATAAAAGTTAACCTAAAATCCTATATTCATCTACCCAGACAAGGTACTCTATGTATGCACAAATGCTGTATAACCTTATGTGAGATATACAGTAGTCAGCATTCGAAGTGGATCAAAACCTTTCATCAGATTTGTCCTAAGACTAGAATAGGTATCATTTTTGATTTTAGGATAATAATAATTTAAGATTTTGATTCACATTGAATGTTGACTACTATATATATATATATATATATATATATATGCATACGTGAAGCTTATTCACTTTTCAAGGAATGTTTTTTCAAGGAAAGTCAAGGAATGTAGGAGGATTTCTGCAGCATTCTCTCTGTGTTCTGCCAGCACTGCTTTATGGGAAAAAACTTTGTTAAGTTAAGGTGCATCAGCTGCAGTATTGGCTCTTTGTCATTCCTCCTACTTTATTTTGAAAGCGAGTCATTTTGCTTGTTTTCTGTCTACTCTTTTCTGTCATCAACACACTTTCACTCTTCTACTGTCATCCCTGTTACTTTCCTCCCGTGTGCCTTCTTTCCCCCAGCAGCTCCACCTCTCCACATCTTTACGTGTCTTTGGCAGTCTCCTCAGTGCCAGGTTACAGAGCTTTATGCTGGTGTGAGGGGTCCAGCGCTGCCTGGGCTCCGGGGAGCCGCTGATCAGCTCTTTATCACAGTGAAACAGATTTTCGCCTCTCGCTCCAGGGCTCTCGCTGGGGGACTGAAGAAGACACAGAGAGAGACTGAAGAGAGGATCATTTTCCATCAGTCTGTCTCCCAGTCACAAGTTCTTCCTAAAAGGGTCTACACGTTATTACCTGAACATGCTCACACACACACACACACCCACACACACAAATAAATAAAATAGTTTGTCTGTATATTAATGCAATTTAAATTTAGTGACATCCCAATATATTAACTTACAAATTTAATAGAATATTGGTCAACAAAATGAATAGGGGGTAATAATTTTGAGCAAACTGAACACATTACAAAATGCTTAATTACAGCAACTAAGAAAAACCCAAAGATTTACAAGATGATATCAGAAAACACACACATACACACACACACACTGCAGTACAACTGAGTATAAAGAAGAACACTGAAAAGCAGTGTAAATGTAAAGCCATAAATGACACTCTGACCATAAAGAACATACAAGACTGTCTTGAATATGCTTATATAGAGTTTAACATGGATGTGGACCAGTGTTGTTATGTGTTTTGCTGCTACAAAAAGTAAAAATCCAGATTTTTGAAAGTAGCAGGCCATTTTTGGTAAAGATTGGGATTATTATTCCGTTGGAAAGTAATCATCAAGCTTCAGTCTGTGCTTCAAGGCATCAGAAAGTACACATCCACATCTTCTAAAGCTTGCTTTGGGGATCAGTCATATAATGTTTCTTAACTAGGCTGTCCAGTCTCCATATAAAAACTCAGAAAACAGATTGGGTAGAATTTGAAGAAAACAGAGGCAACATGAAAACCAAATTATTAGTGATCTGAAAACTTTTTTTTTTAAGAATTCATTAGAAGAGACAGACACCTTTAAGCACTTACTGTCACAAACACCTCTGTGGCTCTCTCCGACCGTCATCAGCGGGAACCATCGCCAGAGTACTAGTTTCCCACCGG
>JAUMHP010000073.1:1573684-1587642 GCA_032361065.1 Enteromius trimaculatus | reverse complement strand
TAATTGTGAACAAATTAACCATTAATTAATGCTTAACTAATGCATTATTTTGGACCCCTATTCTGAAGTGTTACCAACTTTTTTTTTTGCAGTATTAAGTCAGACTGCATGCTTTTTATAGTAAGCATACAATAGCTTTATTTTTCACAGCCGCCTGGGAGGTTTTAGACCGGCGCTTATGAGTGCTGAACCCTATGAAGTCCACTGCTTGGGTTTTTTCACCTGTACATGATTTACCCAGGGACTAAATTTGGAAGGATCCTCATACCACTTCCCTCATAACTGCCTGTAACCTACAGGGTCTGTTATTTCTGAGATTTAACAAGAGCGATTTGACAGAGCTTCACGAGGGAGGGTATTTGTCACCCAAACTGACATAAAACTTTAATTCTATTTTATTTTATTTTATTTATTCCTATCAATGATTCAACAATCCAAAAAGGCAGCTTTTGATCTATTACTGCTGTAACCACTTTGATTGCAGACTTAAAGTTCTGCAAAGCGCCTGCATTCATGAAAGACAATGTTTAGTTGCATGTGAGTTTTTGTGCGCTCGTCTGTTTCCAGAACACGCTATCTTGTCTACCCAGGGTCTCTAAGTACTCCCACCATCTGGTCAAGGTCATAAGTCTCTCAGCATCACTTACCACTGGGCCGTTTTACTGGGACACTGATACTTTGGGGATGCTGCATTATACACATGATGCCATGCCAGCAGATGTGACATACTCTACCCCCTGCAATACACCCCACATTTGCAGCTTCTCTGAGTGTGTGTGTGTGTGTGTACTTAGTTGTGTGTGTGTGTGTGTGTGTGTGTGTGTGTGTGTTTGGCTCCATGGGAATGCCGAGGGAATCCTTCAGCAATATGCAGAAAACAAATTTAATCACATTCCTGCAGGTTTGGGTTCAGCCTGATTATGAAAAATAAAGCCCACCTCCCCTTTGTCTTTTTAATAGGCAAAAGCTTTTATGAAATATTATAAGCCAGTGGAAATTTAACAGACCTTTCATTACTTAGCGTGTTTTGGCCAGGGAGCTGTAAATTATCTGCCTCCTTTACAATAAACAAGCTCAGAGAAACCATTGTGCCAAAGCGGGCACGTACCTTGGGGGTCTCTGAACATGTGGGGGGGGCATAGACTATAGCAGATAATAATGCAAAGAGGATAAAACAAATCGCTTGTATTTTCTTGGAGAAAATGGCTGTATTGGTGTAAAATTGTGCCATACAAAATAAGTTGATGTGTGTGTGTGAAACTGAATTAACTCCTTAGTAATTCAGGATTTTAACTACGTAGTTATTAATGATATATTTAAATGTGCATTAGAGTTGTGTATTTTCTGTATGTATGGTACATTTCAAGAAATCACAGGGTACAGTTTTTTTCTCACTGTGGAAAAATAAATAAATAAACAATAATAATACAGTATTAATAAACTGGAATACAAATGCATTATCTTCGAAAAAAGACACATTACAACCTGTGCCAGTCCCCTTCCTTAGATAAAACCTCTTTTCACTTCAATGGATCGATTTATGAGCCAAGCACAAGCAATAAGCCCAAAGACGCATTGCTTGTAAGTGGACATGGCAACCCTTCAAGTGCATGTTCTGTGAAGTAGACTCTCAAACATAAACAAAACTGGATGGCTCTGTCTCTGAACATAACAACCTTTAGTTGCAGTAATATTACTTTGGTTAAAAGTAGCAGATACTAAATGTGATAGATGCCAGAAAGTTGCTATGTGGTTATAGGTGATGTGTATACGTTTTTGCAGTTCCCATTTCAACGATAGCTGTCAATCTTGCATAACTGCACCTTTAGCAAAACTTTCAATCAATGCATCTTCGAAATTGAGTTCAGTTCTCTACACACTCAATTCAAATGCTGTTGTTACTCCTGAAACTTTTCATGACCACAGTTCAGTCATTTATGTTTGTTCTATCTGATGTATTTAAGCACGTATCAGAGTTGAGGTGTGTTGCCAGATAAAAGCATCAAATCAACACGCCTATAATAAACTTAAATCCAAGTGTATCTCATTGGAAATAAGCCACATAGCAAAACATTTTAACATGGACCTGCATACTTCAGTAACTCCATAAAATGTATCACTTTATGGACTAAGTGCAAACGAGACCTTTATAATAAGTGGACATGGCAACCCTTCAACTGCACACTCTGCGAAGCAACCTTTCTATACATAAACTAAACATGGCGAGTTTTGAACATGCAGTAATATTAATTTGGTCAAAAATATTGGATATTAAATGTTCAAGACGGGAAGCCTACCATAGTTTCAGTCATGGCATTTTTAAGAGTGATTTCAAATCTGTTCACAAACAAAACTGTAATTTAAGGGATTCACTCCAGTATTCAGATGTGGCTGTCACCTGTAATGATTAAAACTCTCTCAGATATTGCAGTATATCACATAATTCCAGAATGCAGCCGTAATGGTTAAAATGTCGCCTGGGGAAGCAGGCTGTTATGAGACAGGACTAATGTCTGTCAGAGCAAGAAAGTTACTGAACCAAACCAGGGCATGTCAATATTACGACGGTTGAGAAATATGATGATTAAAATAGGGGCTACTACTTTTCTGAACAGAATATAAGGACATATGAGTGTCAGTGTTCAAGATGGATGAGCTGCTGATTAAAACAATATTTTGAAGAATGGCTGGTCACATGGGGAAGTTGTAACAAGGACAATTTTTCAGGTTTTCAGGCACAAGTCCAAATACACAAATGTGTTTCTCTAGCAGTGTTTTTCTTCTCCTGTCACATACTTCAAACACTATTTCTTTCTTTTTTTTTTCTTTTTTTTTTTGGTTTAGCTGATAGATAAACAAAGGACTATGATAAAATAACACTAATTAGAATTCTGAATAAACTAGGTTTTATAGATTATAGGCAGATTTATCTGAAAGTTCAAACTGTGTTTTCCAGACAAGGGGATTTTTCAATATTAGGCAGTCCGGTAACACTTTACTTCGATAGTCCACTTTAGATATTCTACTAACAGTATGTAACTTTGCAACTACATCTCAACTATTAGTTATTAGAGTAGACTGTCTGCTTAATATCTTCTAACACTTTATTTTGATGGGTCCACAACATACAACATACTGACAATCAGAAACTTTACAAGTATGTCAACTTACCCCAGCAGTCTGAGAGTTAGTAAACATGTAGTTGTGAATTAATGAGAATTAATTGACACGTAGTTACAAAGTTACTTATAGTTAGTGGAAAGTATAAATGGACTATTGAAATTTAGTTAATTGATCTTTAGTCTAGGTCCTGTGATTGTTCAGTTATTTTAGTTATTAAAATAGTCAAAATGACATATGGGAATGTCCCCAGAAAGATTTGGACTGAAAATGTGATGATCATATCAATTAAAATAAAATAAAATAAAATAAAATACGATCTTAAATATATTATGGTGAAGTATTAATTAATTTAACTTAACTTTTTCTTTTACTTGTTCTTTTCTTTTAGGTTTAAGATATCATGCTTTAGTTTTGTATTTGAATAAAAAGCAGCTTATGTCCCAGGCCATGTGAATAATAGTAACCACCTTGCATTGAGCTATAATTTATATATACACTAGGTGCTATGTTAGTTGCTTATTTTGGTTGTTCATGCTTAAGGCACTCATTTTGAACTCCTGATCTCTCTCTCTCTCTCTGAGCTGGAACACAACCTGCTTCAGTGAATCTCCACAGAGAGTTTGTTTGTTGCTCTTGAAGCATTTAATCTCTTCTCTCTATGAGACGGGAGAGCAGAGAGCGAGGAGGACATGCAGCCTCGTTACATGCTGCTTTTAGGTTTACCTCAGGTACGTGCCATTTCCACTGCGAGGTTTCCCAGCTCTAATTGTGGTGCTATCAGTGTGGACTTGTTAGTGTGGTCTGATTGTGTGCTGCACGCATGGAGGCTCCCTCCTCCAGCACTCTGGGGGGCTTCAGATCCCGCCTCGTCTCGCCTCCTGCTTCTCAGCTTTAGAGTCTTAAGCGCAGACTGTACTTACATAAGCAATCACCACATCCTCCTTCCTCTTAGCCAAAGAAAAGTTTTGTTGAAGAATGCTGAGAGTGAAAGAACCTGTGTTACAGGCAGCTTGGATTCGTTGGTGACTGTGCTGCCACTATATAATCAACTTCTTGTGCAATGGTGGACTCGGAAATGTACACACTCTTTGATATTTTTATAGATGGGAGGCTTAATTGCATATTAAGTAATGATACACTAGCATACATGCAGAAATGCATAAGTTGTCATTTATTGCCAAAAACAAAAACAAAAAAAAAAACCCTAAGGTACACAAAGGTACACTTTATTTCTAGTCCAACTTTAACTTTGCAACTACTGTACAAGTAAGATAGCTCTTAGAGTATTATTAAACTGTTAGGTTAGGGTTAATAAAATAAGTTGACATATTTACAAAGTCACATGTAGTAAATAAATAAATAATGTTTCTGTGGGCCATCAAAATAAAGTGTTGAATAAAGATACTGTAGATAGACATTAATACTCTAAAGGCTGCTACTGTAGCTCACACACAGTTAACAAGAAAAGACTTAAAGCAGAATATTTAAAAATAGACTATCAAAATAAATTTACCCAATTTTCTCTCAATATTTCAATTTCAATATTACTAATAAAACTTCTGGCAAAACTTATTTTTTTTTACGTTAAATTTGATGCAAAATAATTTAATATATTTTCTATAATGATGAAAAAGCTTCTTAAAAATATAAATGAATGAATCGATTGATTAATTTGTTAAATCATTGCAGTGTATATATCAGTGATCTCAGTAACTCAGTATGTTGATGAAGAAATTCAGATGCAAGCGATGTTGTTTTTATGACTGAAAAAGCAGATATTTTTTAAAGAAAATGTAATTTCCGTATCATATTTACTATATAGACAAATTATAGTCTTATATATTTAAATTATTAAATATCTTTATTCCTTAATCATGCTTAGAAATATTTTGCTCAGGAATTTCTAGTAAGTTTGACAAATACAGAGGGTATGGAAAGTCCACTTAAAATTTCAACTTTGTTATATTGCTGAGAATTGTTTACATTTTTGCAATTTTGCAATTCTGTTTTTTTTTTTTTCTATCAATTTGGGGTGCTGTGTGCTCATTCATGAGAAAAAAATAAATAAATAAATAAATAAATTATATATATATATATATTAGCAAATGGCTGCAATATAACAAAGAGTGAAAAAATTAAGGGGGTCAGAATACTTTCTGTACCCACTGTAATTACAAAGAAATTGCATCTAATTGAATTCAATTACATTTTGAGGTAGAAGGTCTAGAATTTTCTCTTCAAATATACTTCAATAATCTTAATTGTATTATTTGTAATGTTAAGGAGATGTGCATCGCAATGAGGGGGTGGGGAGGGGGTCATAAATAATTCAAATGAATTCTAGGCATCACATGTTTTCCTCTGATTGACCCACATTCTCTTTTCTCTGAAGCCAGGTCATGAAGGAGGAGGAGAATATAAAAATATACTCATCCATAATATATGCGCTCTACACCACTCTTGTTGGTCTTTGTCACTGGAGTTTATGAAGAATTGTTGGGTTAGTTTCTTCATTAAAGATGCAGAGCAACCTAAAATGTGACCTTGGTAACAAACAGAAGACTTAAACAAATGACAGAGACTAAAGATAAAGGTAAAAGTGTGTGGATGAACACACAAATCAGAAAATCAAAGAGTTACTGGCCAATCAAAGACAGAGAGGCAATTAAAGAATCCCAGAACAAAAGAGGATTTTAATACGTAACCTCATTAGGCCTGTTTTCTTGTTTGTTGTGTCATTTGTATTAAAAGATCCTGACAGTGAATCACATTACCATTCGTTGACTTGCCATCCTTAGACTAAAAGGACCCAGCCATTTTTAAGCATGGTTGCCTTTAAAAAAAATAATAACACAAATAATAAATGAAATATTCAGGAGCTACCAGACATAAACTACACGAGCCACTTTTCCCTCATTCTCTAGCTCCAACGTAATTTGTGCTCTTGTAAAAATGCACTTGAAAAGACACGAGTTGCTGGTACTAATGGATCACCTCTGAATGTGGCTTTTTCTTTCTGCTGCATATCAGTCTGTCTCCAGCCCAAAAGAAGACTAACTGAGCTATTTGTTGATTACTTTTACAGGTTAACAGGGAGTCAAATAGGTTAACAACTTAACAGTTTCAAAACATTTCTTGAAAAGTTTTCATTCAGTGCTTTCACTCAAAGGAGGATCAAGTTCTGCCACAAATTAAAATGGAGAAGAATTACGGTCAATATTTAAAAAAAAGCTCATTAGGTATGTGTAAGTATATTTTCAATGCTTCAAGGATTTAGTGGCAGAGGGTGATGGGAGACATCCAGTGAAGCCAGAGCTTCTTTGTTAAGCGACAGTAACACACTTCACAGCTCTTGACTGCTGATTCTTGAGCTCTTAACAAAAATACTGCATGCATTCAAATAATAATTAAATGAAATTATGTTTTATATATTACGAGATGCAAAGCTATATATTTTTTTTCCTTTAAAGGGATAGTTCACCCGAACATTTGCTGTTAATTTACTCACCCTCAGGTTGTTTTTCTTCACTAGAATGGTACTTATTTATTTTTTTATTCATTTATTTGTTTATTTTTATCTGAAACTGTAGTCATTGGTGATACATAAAATTCAAGTCAGTTTTAAGAAAATAAATAAATAAAGGATCAATAAACTCATAATTAACTCATATTGCTTTTTGATGTGCAGGGACACTATATAAATATATGCAATAAATGGAGCATCTGCTACCTAAACTTGCTAATTTATTGCAAAAAACAAGTCGTGTTGCATTCCAATGCTTAATGCAAGCAAGTAAAGCAAGTGAAACATAAGGTTTTTTTTCTCTGAAAATGACCCAGCTCCGTTAACATGCTCGCATCTCATCTGAATTGATCATGAGACAAACAAAAGCCAATAGCATTTCACAATCAAGGCTTATGTAAGACCTAATGGATAGGGAATTGGACTTGTAACCCAAAGGTTGTGGGTTCGAGTCCTAGGGATTGTACTACTGTGTGTGTGCACAGAGCACAAATTCCAAGTATGGGTCACCCTACCTGGCCACTAGTCACTTCACTCACTCACATTGAAAAACCACACCCCAACATGCAATAATGGCATTTTTATTACTCAAAATATGATTTAATCACAACAGTAATATTCCCAGTGCCTTATGTGTCAGCAATGTTTCTTATTTAAAGCCATGGAAGACCCTGTGTGTCACTATAATAATAGTCACTTTTATTTATATAGCGCTTTTAACAATACAGATTGTAGCAAAGCATTAAACATTATCAAGTAGAAGAACAGAGTGTACAGTCTCAGTACACAGTCTCTGTAGACAAGACAACAATAATCACTAGAAATCAGGTGTCCCCAACAAAGCAAGCCAGAGGAGACAGCGGCAAGGAACCAAAACCTCATCCATGAGACAATGGAGGAAAAAACCTTGGGAGAACCAGGCTTCTCCTCTGGCTGGACGCCCAACACCTAATTTCCATGCAGTTCAATTTTAAGCATGTCAGATTAATAATAATAATAATAATAATAATAATAATGCTGTCAAATGATTAAGTGTAATTAACTGCATACAAAATAGAAGGTTTTGTCATAATAGAATATTATTATATAATATATCCAATTTGTGTTATAATAAATAGATATGTGTACTGTGCATATTTATCATGTGTTCAGAAAAATATGTTGTTTATACAGTATATTTATTTATAACATAAATTATATTAAAGGCAGGGTAAGCGATTTTTCAAAAAATGATTTAGGAAGCACACTCGGGGCCAAGTAGCTAAACAAACTTGTAGCCAATCAGCAGTAAGGGGTGTGCCTACTAATGATGTGAAGGAGAGTGTGTTCAATGAACAGCCGAGCAGAGTGACAGAAAGATACAAAACAAAAGAGTTTGATAGCACTAAATACTACTACTACTACTACTAATGTAGCTTTATTCAAAAATACAATAATGACCACCAGAGTTTTAGGGAAAAAAAGAAAAAGAAACTCCAGCCTTTGCTTGTAATCTGGTTGTAAGAATGTTTTTGCCTTTCACAAACATGAGCTATTGTCAGCAGAGCAGAAAATAAATCATTTGAGGCAAAATATGTTAACACGCACAGACTTGAGGCCTCAGACTTCACAAGATGAGACGACACTCGTCCCTGTGTGTGTGATGATGACAGCCACCACATGCCGTGTGTCCACCGAGACCACCAGAGCTCACGTCATAATGTAAAATCTTTGTTCACTACAATATGTCACTGTCAGAAACCACACAGTACAATCAAAGCTCTCCAATGAGACCATGCATCTGCATTCTCTTCCTGCATTAACATCCTGCGTTAACAGTGTGTGTCTTTTCACAGCAGCATTGTGCCTGTAGTCATATGTGTAATTTCAGTTTTATCTCAGTGCAGTCTGAGAATGGTTTGGGGAAAATGTGTGTCCAGTAATTATACTGATGTACTTTAACACTGTTTTACTTCGAGTTTAAGATTTTAAAGAGCACTGGGTTTTTAAAGTCTTTGTTGCTATAAGGAAACTGCCCTGTCCTTGTTTCAAAGGTTCTTCTGCTTTGCTTTAATAAGCAAAATACTTTGTAACATTCTTCAGTTCTGAACAATTTCCCTTTACAAAGGATTTTCATATTTTAGATTCTCCCGCAGAGCAAAACCTTGAGATAAAGGTTGGCGAGGCAGTGTACATCCCACATATGTCTGTTCTTTCAGGAAGTTATGGTATAAAGGTGCAAAATAATGAAAAATAACTGCTTTATCTTTTGAGGAACCTAACAGACTGTTATGCCTGGGCAGGAAAAAAAATCTATATGTTTCAATCATGTATTTATATTTTTTATTTTATTTTCCTTCTTTGTGTGTTTGTGTGTGTGTTATACATATATCAGTTTTTTGTTATTTCAGGTTTTTTTTTTTTTAATCCGAATACCGAATTAGTTGTTTTAATACATCAGGTTAAACTTAATATTTCTTTTTTCAGTCTACTTTAGTTAACATATATATTATTTCATGTAGCAGTTTTTATGGTTTTAATTTAAACTAGCCTGCTTGCTTCTCTATTTTTTTTTTTTTTTCTACATAAGACAGGCGGTTTGGAAAATGGATGGAGGAAATCTCTGAGCAATACTGTGTGTTTAATAGTGCAAACTATATGAATGGGAAAGGCTATAAATTGATTAAAAATAAAACACTATATTATGTTGAATATTAATATAGAAATCTTGAACTGATATGAAATAACTTTAAATGATAATTCCAATTAAAATATTGATCATTTTATTAGTAGTGTAGTGATAAAGTATTATGGCAACTGTACTTCCTTCCCCCCGCTTCTCTATAAAATATGTATGCTGTTATAGATGTGTCTTCTGTGCCGTCATCAGAGGTGATAAGAGATATGCAGGTGGGCAAATTATGTTCTCACGAGTGATTTAATATTTCAGAGGTGCTTTAGATTGTGGAGATTAAACCACGGCTATTGAAAGTTTCGTTTTAATATCCTGAGGAGTGGAGTTGGAAGGCTGATCGCTCTATCCTCAGTTCACCTCTTTGCAGTTTTTATTTTCATGGTATAAGTGCTCTTGATGTGTTGTACTTCAGCACACGCAGTGTCAATCAGACATGTTTGTTTGGAGCTTCATCATGCTGCTGAGGGCCTGCAGAGCTTCGAAATGGTCATTGCAGTATTTCCATTAAAAATCAGGAACAACAGCGAGTTTAATCATGGATGTAGACTGTTTGCATGCAGTGCTCATCATTGTGAGCAAATCAGTAATCATATATGTATGTGATTGGTAAAAAAATCTGAACATTAGCTTAATATAAATTAAAGTTGAAGAGTTGATTTTCATTTTGAAATGGAAGATTATAATATTAAGTGCTTAAAATACTTTTAAATAGCTTTAATTGAATGTAAATACAAATACAAATTAATTTAATAAAGTATAAAAATTTTAACTCATTAAAACGTACTCATGAAAAACCTAAAAAAAAAATAAAAATCTGTCAAAAATCATTGTTCTGACTGACGAGGACACAGCACATATTGTTCCAGAGTCACGGCCAGGAGAGTCGTTCCCGAATCCTGTTACCAAGTCACGACCAGCAGTGTTCTGCTCCATCCCAGCCAGAAGGGCTGACACTGAACCATCACCCAGCCCTGTCATGGCTATGGAAGCCATTTTTGAGACTGCATCCTGCCCGGCTCTGGCCATAGAGATTGTTCTTGAACTCTCATACAGCCCTGTGAGGCCGTCCTCAAACTCTTGCCCTGTCCTGCTCTGGCCATAGAGATCATTCTCGAACTCTCGTCCAGCTCTGTACAGGCTGAGGAGGCCTTCAATAATCTCGCTATGCTCTCTCTCACATCCATGTCCACTCTGTCCTGGTCTCCTGTACTACCCTGGACTCCTGTTCTGCCGGCTCTGCCATGGTGGGCTCTTCTGCCGGCTCAGCCGTGGTGGGCTCCCGTTCTGCCTGCTCCACCCTGGAGGGTCTCTGTCCCGCCTGCTCCACCTTGGACCTGGTAGGCGTACCTGCCATCTGTACTGCCGTGGTTCAATGTGCCATTCCCTTTGTTCAATGGTCCAGGTCTGCCTTCGCTCCATGCTTTAGGTCCCAGCCTATCTCTACATGGACCTGCCCCTCCATCCCTCCCCCAGATCTGCTCTATTCAGCCTCCGCTCCACCACCCTCCTGGATTATTGTGGATGGATCGTCTGGAATCTGCTCCTTAAAGGGGGAGCTATGTCATGATATTCAGCTGGAGTTCCCTCAAGCTCCGCCAGAAGGCACTCCAGCCAACGCAATATTACAACCTCTGACTTCATTTCCCATCATACATCACTCACTCACACCTATCTGTAATTTGCATTCCCTCCCCAGCACCTGATCCTCATCAAGCCACCCATTCCCTCCTGTATAAAAGCCAGGTTCAATTCTCAATTCTCTGCAAGGGCTTGAATTCCTTTGAGTTTAATTTCTGAGCGTATTTCCTGTGTTTGACTTTGGACTGTTTATTGATTGTCTGCTGCCTGCCCCAATCTCTGCCCGCATACTCGACTCTGATTCAGCCTGTCTACATTGTTCTGTCTGCCGTTGATCACCTCTGTCTGCCTGACCATGAGTTATAATAAAAGCTTGCAAATGGATCTGCGTGTCTCAGCTCATTTCTTTACAGTTCTCGCGTTCTACATTTCTTCACTTGAAACCAAAATACTGAATGGGAGACTGAAAGATCTAGTTAAAAATTTGCTACAGTTTCACTAAAGACATCTGGCACATTTGTTTCCGGGGTGCTTTCTAATGCCTGTAATCGTTGACGAACTTGATCAAGGCTTACCATTATGAACTTCTTAGTGTCAAGCTGTCAGTAAGACAAAGTAGACAAAGTAAGACAGTAACAAAGCAATGTCCTGTAATAATACTTTCATCTATGCATCCAGCAAACAGAGGCGTTTTATACCACACTTCATTATCTCATGCTTTTTATATATTATTGGTGAAAAGCGCTCAGTTTCCTTAATTGGTTGGAGATGCCCTGCATGCCGATGACTTATCGATCTTTGCTCCAAGCTTCCACTTCACCTAATCATTTAGCAATTCAAATGTTTGCTTCAGAGCAGAAGGCCATATTTCTAAAGAGGCATCACTTCAGAACCACGGATGGAAAATTGCAAGTGTTGTTTTAACAGAAAATGGCCATCAGAGACCCAGGGCTCCCTCGAGATGCAACTCGTTGTCCCTGGCGGAGTTTGTGCCCTGGCCAACGAGGCCTGTGTCAAGCTGACCCTGGCGAATACTCTATTTCCAGTCCTATTGACCCAGATGATGGGTTTTTCCGAATGGCTGCACTCAGTGACAAATAGAGCGGTCCAGTAGGATGAGGAGAAATCAGTGCTGGTGAGTCACCTTCTTCTCACGTCCTCTCCTCAAACGATGCAGAACTTAACACGTATTGATAAAGAGACAGAAATATCTAAGAAGGCACCAGTGTTCTTCCCTCGTTCCTCAGGCAAGTGGGAGTCTACTTCGAGAGCGCTATAGATAGAAGAGCTTCAGGAATATGGAAGAGCGGCACTCCGATCTGAGTCAACATTTGTGCTCTTGATCTGGCTTGGTGAAGATGTGTCCCTAAGCTCATCGAGGGGCTTTGGGTTAACAGGCTCATGTTTGTGGTGTGTGCTCGGAAATGTGGCTGCTGCCTGCCACCCGATTGCTGTTAAATTCATGCCGTGTTCTTCCATACACATCTCTGGGCTGTTTCTAGCAGCAAGTGTTCATTAAAGAGCAGCTTCTGTGTTGTTCGGAATGACCTCGGAGGAAATGGGTCAGCTGGGAGCCGTCGGAGCATTAAACCGCATAAGAGATGATAAAGACTGAAACAGCATCTAGAGAAGCAGTATTAAGGCAACAATCAGCTGCCGTCTACCCGTGGCACTCATTATACTGCTCTAAAAATCTAAAATTTGTCTTTCCAAGATGCCGGAATGGACACACTGTCCAAATCACTCTGTCTCAAATCTCAGGGCAGAAGGTTCCACACCTCTGTTTGATATTTCATTCTGTGTCACTGGAGACATTCTGACATTAAATTTGGCCACACTTTATTTTATGTTTACACCTACTAGTTGTTTGTTAGCATGCATATTACTAGAATATCAGCCAAAGTCTTGGGTGTTTTTAAAACGCCACCGTTGGAGTCTTTTTTTTTTACAGCTCAGACTATCTTTTCAAGAAAAAAAAAAAGAAACATTTTCAACTTTTCAAGAAAAATAAGAAATAAACACCCTACATCATCCTTTTTGACAGCTGACCAGTGACAAGTGAGTAGTGAATCATTTCCATAACAACAAAAACAACAAGAAAAAAAAAAAAATAATAAAAATGGTCTGTAGATAGATCTCATTAGTTTCATAGAACAATGAGATATTTTATATGAGAACACAACTCTATCTAGTCTAAAATACACCACAAACCGCACATCATACTGTTTTTCTTTCCTGTATAATGTCACGCACCCACAGACGTCATTTTAAACTGGTATTCTCCTCCCCATTCATTTCAAACACTTTCTGAACATTTCTGCAGCACACAGCACTAGGCTACTATTGCAGCTGTTGTTATAGCAACAAAAGACGCCCTCATCTGCTATTTGTAGCCAAAATGCTGCCAGCTTTATATTTTACTAAAAAAGCGCTTTTGTCAACTTTTTCTTGTCAAAAATGCCAAATGAACACATCTTTATCGTTTTTTTTTTTGTTTGTTTTTTTTAAACTTCATGAATTAACTCACATTAGTGCATGCTCTTAGTTTCTTTTGCACTTATATAAAAAATAAATAAATAATATATATATATATATATATATATATATACGCACAGCATGCCGGCACAACTGTGTGTGCAATTGAACAGCACATGCTAAGAGCACAGTATAACAGCTGTCAGGACAGGCTTTTTGACAGGGTTTTTTTTTTTTTTTTTTTTAATTATGGTCAGACAAACGCTTAAATAAAATTGGGGTGCTCATCTGAAAATGTATTACTTATTTATTTATTGTTTAATCATGCTGATATACTGTATGGACATTGTGGTTTAAGTCTTAAAGAAGTCATCCGGTGCTATATGCACTTAGTTGTTTGGACTGAAATGTGTGCTGGGGGTGTGTGTACACAACCACCCTACAATGATAAAGAGCCACCCAGTAGTTTTCTTTCTATATTACAAACTTTCAATTAAGACCCTAAAGAATCATAGAGTACGTTTACATGCAGCCAGTAACCCTTTTAAAACCCGGATATTCACAATAACCCGGTTCCGCACGGCC
>JAUMHP010000073.1:1551140-1567877 GCA_032361065.1 Enteromius trimaculatus | reverse complement strand
ATAGGGTGCGAGCGGTATTTAAGGTGGAGAAGGAGAGATTCGCGGGGTTATCAGTAATAGGAGATTGGTGGCAGCTGATCGTTCGTGCGTGCTCCTCCTGAAATACGATTAATTGCTTAATCATCATTTAAATGCATTACTTAATTTTATAAGAGATATAAGGCATTTTGCATTTTGTGTGTGCAATTTTTTGGATTTTTGTATACATAGTTTTGAAAAGTTATATATACAATGGACTTCATAGATGTGATCCAAATTTTTAATAGCCTGATTTGGATAGCTGTGATCTTCTATAATATGTCTATAATATGTATGTGTGCAGTTCTTAGTTGTTATCAATAATTAGCATTGTTTTTATTTGTTCATTGAAGCTGTTAAATAGATGAATTCATCCAGTATTTATCAAATAAGAGGCAAACTGTGTGTCTTTGTAATAGTCAATCAATATATTTAAACTGAAAAAACTGGAGATCTTCAAGGATCAGTTCTGGGCCCTGTTCTTTTTGGCTGTTATATTAATGGTTGTGATGTTGAACATGTTAAACATAAATGATGTTAAGCAGGCAGTTTACTAAATTGATATGTTGCAAAGTTACTTACATGATACTACATGTTCAAGCAAAATCACACTTTCGATATAGACAGACAGAGATAAATAGCTTAGGGTGAACCGATAGTTAACTAACTCTTTGTGCATGTGTGTGCATGTGGTTATAAACAATTAATGCTGACTCACTAACATAGTCATTATAGGGGTCAAGAGCTGCAAATAAAAGAGCATTAGCAGCATCTACCCAGAAAACGACTGGAGGAGAACTTTCCAGCTAAATTTGCTTGCACTTTTTAGAACATATTTAGCAGACATGACTGCTTGGGTTTCTTAAGCAGGAGAAATTAATCTAATTATGGTTGCTTGCAGATTAGTGCGTTCTGAAAGCTCAGCAGTTGGGGTAATTAATTTACCTGCAGTGGTTATTGTTCAGTCAATTGCGCATCGGGGATAAAGGAAGCTGTCCTACAAAGCTACGTGCATCATTTCTAACATGCTAATATGCTCCAGCAGCCTCTCATATTATGCAGATTACTGAGGCTAATCTATTGTCAGGTCTTTCAATTCTCTTGGCTCAATTCCCCTCCCCACCGCCACCCATCCTCTAAATGTGTATTATATATAAGCTGGAGATGTCTTTTGAAGTCTCTTTGCCAAGTCGAAGTGAAATATTTTGAAATACTCTACAATCTTATGTTGTGACTTCCATTCTCATAGACTTGCCACAACCTTAGAAGCTGCTATTTAAGAACCTGTGGTTGGACTGATATGACACTGAAGTGACATTATCAAATCGGTGTCAAATATAGCAGGAGTCTGCTGCAGGATAAAGGGCTTATTATTTTCAGGACAAAAGGGGAAGTTCATACAGCTGTGATTAAATTATTTGACAGCATGTAATTCAACAATGAAATGGAGAGTTGAAATAAATAGTGGCTTCAAATGGTTCCAATTTAGCTCATAGTGTTTTGGATAAAAAGAAAGAGATTAGTGACTAGGAACAGCAGCAGACCTATATTTTTATTACTTTTTTATGGTAAAAGAGAGAGTTTGCATGGTTTATTTTAAGGAATCTACTGATAAGAATTCAATTAAGTGACCCACTCTTGCTGAACTGGAATACATCCAGTCCTCTGCAAACGATAGTTTGATCATAATGGAGTCTTAGGTTCAACACTTTTAATGTAAAGATTCGATTCACTCCATCAAAGCACTGTTCATAGCGCTCATAATGTGTATGGCTATATGTTTTACCTTTACATTTATGTTGCATTTTTAACCTATGTCATTCTACTGGCAACATGCTATTGTATTTGAGCTACATCCTCAATGCTATTAGACACTGCCAGTTACATGTCATTTAAGGTGTAGGTGCACGAAGTTGATATTTCACGTGCAAAAATGATAGATTTCAAAATGCGTGTTTGTCCTGTTCCACTCAAGCCATGGCCACTGAAATTTTTGCGAACACTAATGCATAGCTTTCTTTAGATGTTTTAGACCACCAGCAGTACATAGAGTCCAAGAAGAACTGAGTTTTATTTACTGTCTTCCATTTTCTTTCACCTGTAGTCATATTGCATCGTGGCATATCTGTTTGTATATAGTTGAATAGATAAGTAGATAGATAGTGAGACACAGAAAGAAAAGATAGATGAATGGTATCAAGATTAGAAAGCTTCTACAACATTACTAAAAATATAAAGCAGCAGAAAGAGCATTACAGACAGAATATTTGAAAGTGCAGACAAAAACCTCTCCAAAAGCGAGCACCTCAAGGGTCCTAGCAATCATACACAAGGTGCCACAGACAACAGATTCACAAATAAGCCCACAGCGCAAAATGCCACCGGCTGTGATTGATTCCTCCAGCTGGACTGATAAGTTTGCTGTGGTCGGCATTCTTTGGGATGAAAAAATAACAGCATTTTTTAGGGGTGATGGGAAAATACAATCCAAGAGGCTGCGGCATCCCACTGGAAATGCAGCGGAATGAAGTCAAGACAGTGTGATGTGTCTTTTTTGTGAAATGTACTCTTTGTACGACCCCAAAGTAAATTATGCGCTCAAAAAAAGTTGAAATTTCTTGGTGATGTGCAACAAATTCCCTTCTTGTCCAAGCCTTAACTACAGAATCTTGTCCTTGGGTCCCGGAATTAGGCATAGAACAGATTCTTGCTCAAAGCCGTGTCACCATGGACACTCCAAAGCAGCTTCGGGTATCCAGCGTGCAGCCAGAAATTTGTATACTGTCTCCTCGGAGACAAGGACACGTTTGGGCAAACAAATACACACAATTAGGAGATCGACAGCAGACACGGCGGCAGAGAAGTGAAGATCTCTGGGAAGGAAGTGAAGGTGTTTTTGAGGACTCATTATGCTGCCGGGTGACAGGGTCGGATCATGTGTGTGCGACTGCGCTTGTGGTCCGTAGAAGCTCATTAGCACCGACAGGAAGTCTCCGGGATCAGGGGGGAACACGTTATCAGGTGCTCATTATGGGGTGTCAGGAACGGGCCTGCACAGGCAAAGGCATATGTCAGGGTGACACCACTGTCAGTGAAAGGTAATACAAACATGTAACATGTCTGGGCTCAGTGCCCTGCCTTTATTTGAAATGTAGGCGGCTGGCACCCCCTACGAGGCCAACGATATACCGCTGGAAATGCCCCTAAAAGGCTAAGCTGATGGAGGGAAATCCTCTGTGACAGTGTGTCTTTCTCTCGGCAATTGCCACCAGTCAGGGCTGTGAAGTTGTGGTCAGGCATTGTTTGCTTGTAACATGGAGAGTGGGTGAGAGAGGCCCACTAGCCTTTTGTTCCAGAATTCGCAACAGAACGCTTGGCGTATCCATGGAGACCCTCCGAGTAACCGTCCAATGGGATTGCTGGCATGCCTAAAAAGAAGGCAATTAAGATGGGCTGCAACATCTTGCCGTTGGGAAGCGGTCCAATTAAGCTGACGGAGCTAAAACTCCTCTACACTCCTCAAGTGTGTGGAAAGCAAGATCGGGGGCTTTGTGCACAGAGGGCGTGCTTTCGAGAACTCAATAGACCCTGTGGGGTACGAATTGACACGCACTGTTCCGAAGAGGCCTCTTGGAAACAATAGCCAAGTGGACTGTTCATTGTTTAAGAGTTTCATTCTTTATACTTTTTTAACTTTCCTGCTTACTCGTGGGCTGTGGAGTGCCTGGATTTGTAGCACACACGGCTCTGACAATTAGTAGGAAGAGCCGGTCATGTACAACAAAAGCACATGTTCTTCTTGCCGGCTTCACCAGTACAGACCTTGTACGATGCTCCCGTATATGCCTGCTTCTCTGATGTATTATTCATCACTTTTTTTCTCTCTCTCTAATGATGTGTAGAGGCTCCCTGAAATAGGAAAACGCTCATTAATCCGTCATTGAATATAGATCACACCTTAAAGAGAGGGCATGGAAGCAGAAAGGAGCAAGTGGTGGCAAAGACAGGACTGGGAGCGAGAAAAAAGGAGTGATTTGGAGGAAGCAAAGAGTAGATAAGGAGCGGAGCAGCGGGTGTAGGAAACCTGGCTGGGGAAACATTACAGCTGTTTAAAACATGCTGCTCAGATTAAAAGAGCATTTCGGAGCGCACAAGCAGAGCTTACGACAATTTCCAGCAAATGAATCACAGCACCTGTCCAACCCCCAGATTATTAGACCACCTCTTTCTTTCTTCCCACGACTGACCTTGAGCTCACCGTATCTAATCATCATTCAACGAATCTAAACATAATACTAAATTGGCTTTTTAATTAAACCGTGTGGTTTATTTATTTATTTTCACCCTTCTGGCAGTGAGATCCTATCGGCTGGCTATCACACTTAAGACATTTCCAAACATTCAAAACCAAGATGAATTATGCATTGTTACTTTTGAGCAACCTTGCCAGTCTCCTTCAGTATTCTTATTTTAATGAAATCAGGTACAGTAGAAAGTGAACGTATATTGCCATCAGTCAGTGTTCTGCGAGACGCTAGGAAAAGCTGTTTTTTTTTTTTGCTCGGCTGTAAAAGGGCAGTTCTTGCGGTTGAGCATTTCAAGGTCGTTCAAAACGCTGACTGGTGATTTAAATTAGTGACAACTCCTTTTCATTGTCAGATATCATTAAATCTAAATGTGAGAGTTTCTTAGCGTGGGTGTATGTATGCATGTGTGAAGCGCTTTCAATGTCGTCTCTGATACAAGGCTGAAAAATTGAAAGTCTCCTTGTTAGTGGTGTTTATTTATCTCCTTCAGTCACTCGGTTTATGTTCACAATTATTTCAACACCCCAACAGGAGCAACATTTTAACCTTGAGCATTTTGAATCATGAAATGCCCAAATTACACTCATAATTGGGTGTGAGTGCTTTTGTTAAATAAGCTCGACAGGTGATAAAGCGGCTTAAGTCTTCGCACAGAACCGCTGATACCTACACTGTCCGTTATATCGCTCTAGTCAGACAGGTTTCCTTTCGCCCCTCCATCAAGCTCTAAAGCCATTTCGAAGCCAAGCTCTAAACCCTTTTCTCAAAATCAGAGCCTAAATCAGATTAAGGGGCTTGGCAGAAGCCTCCCGAGGGGGGAGTCGCTGAGGTGATTGCTGCCACCGAAAGCTTTTCAAAATCGCATAAATCCTGGAGTACTGCGACCCCCTACGAACTGCCAATTGTCATATGAGGCACAGAGTGTGTTGCAGTGTTCATAATCACAGATGCCAAAAACCACTTAGCCACATTAGAGAGTGTAGAACAATGAAGGCTTGGAGACAGGACCTTCCCGGTGGGGCCTTCCCTGGCCTGTCATTCGATCGGTGACGGAAGTCTCTTGCGTGGCTCGCCCAGACGGCTTCATTGATTTAACACCGCTTTTTAATTTCCCTCTCTGCCAGTCGTGACGATCGAGGAAAAGTTATTAGACATTTGTTCGCTCTGTGCCTGATTCCCACTTCATCCAACCGAATGGAGATAAAAACAGTAATCTCTTAGGGGAGACCAGTCCAATGATACGAAACATTAGCATTCTGCATCAAATGTGATGAGATTCTACGGCGCCAATGCGACATTCACTTAGTATGGATGTATCCTGCTCAGCTCTGCCGTATCGCCTTAATGTTGTCTTCTGAAAGCTCTAACTAGGGAGGAATTACTGAGGCTGCTAGGCTCCGATAAGCCCGAGAGCTATCCATTTATAGGGTGGAAGAGGGGTCAACAGCATGGGCTTTATCAGAAAATGGAACGGTCGACACCTGTGTTGGACACATTTCTCCATCCACATCTCACTCTCATGGAGATAAAGTCAGGAAGTCCTTACGGTGGATCAAAGCCCCAGGGGTCCACTCCAGCTTGACAAGCCCAGAGAGAGTGTTTCCTGCTTGGAAGAGGCCTGGCCCTCTACACGGGGCTGATATCGATGGAAAATGTGGACATGTATCAGTCATGCACTCTTCATCTCCTTAGTGAATTGGTTTGTCTAGTTTTGTAACAACCCACTAAAACTGGCAATGAATGACTACACTTTAAGTTTGTTTTATAACTAAAACTAAACAAAAAGCTCGGTATAACACTGTAATTCTATACATTTTTAAAAGTGGCATCCTATTACTTCTATTACTTTGGTCTCAGATGTGCAAGGAATTAAATGAGTACAGGGCAAAATGTTGTAGGCTGTCTTTGAATGGTTGCATTGAGCCTTTTAAACAACATTTTGTTGCTGAAGTTTTATACTTAATCAGCTTGGGACTGACCAAAAACAATCACTTCACGTGACACAACAATAGCTCCCGCTTTCTGACAGCCCGTGATTGTTTTTCCCCCTCTCCCTGATTTTGCTGTTTTTGCTGCTGGATGAAAATTCACATCTCGCCAACCTCTTGCGGGTTTTGTGATGAACTGTTTTGGTCTACTTGAGTGATCAATCTCTTCCCTACTGGGATTTTGCTCAGCAGGACAATCACCAAACCCTCCTTAGCAAATCAGCAGACTGGCTGCACTGATCCCAGCCAGTAGTGTAAGGACATAGTGGCAAGGTGGAGTAATTGCCACTAGAGCACAGCAGACTACATTCTCAGCAATTACTCACAAGCCGTTTTCTCTGGGTTAGGTGGACAAATGTCTGGAGATGAGCCAATGGTTCAGCTCTGAGGAGAACAAATGGACAAATAAAACGAAAGAGAAATGTATGATAAAAAATAGAGACAGAAATAAATAAGTCTGGGTTATGGGCCATGGGTTGCTTATCATAGTGGAATAAAACAACATAGGGTTATGGGCTACAGTGTATGAAACATAATGGATATTTGCAGGCCATGCAATAAGTAGAATAATGCACAATCTATTTTGAGATTAAGCAGGAGATATGTAAACAATAGTTGCTACTACTACTATTATTTAGTAATAATAATTTTTAATGGGTGTGGATATTAAATTATGCTCTTTTACTGATGTTATTTGTCTCTTGTTTAGGACAATCTTTCCTACGTTTGCTCTTCAGCCAACCTTTAATGATCATCGTTTGACTCTTATTCCACTCTTCATATTTTTTTTAGCAGAGTATGTGAGTGCAGCTTTTCATTCTCACTTTCATATGCTGGTCATGCAGGCATGCATTTCCGTGTCCCACTACTCTGGGAGGTCGCTATTCCACCATCAGATCACCGTGGATATTAACACTCTCTGGCTGGTTTCAAATGCTATTAGCTTTCCAAAAAATTTTGATACAGGCACTTGAACTTTAGCAGGAAAAGGAAATTGCTCGTAAATGTCACTCGCTCCTCTGCTCCATGTCCACCACCGCCAGGAATCAAAAGTTAGATGCTGGTCTTGATGCTATTTTTAGGTTCTGTCAGGAAAATGACAGCAGTTTCTAGCTTTTCAATAATGTTGCGCTGCCATTTTGGCTCTGTGCTCCGGCTAGCCCTTGATGACTCTGTCAGTCAGGAGAGATTTGAAGGCCTCAGTCCCAGAGGAATGCCTGGAGAGAAAAGTGGAGAGAGGAGAGAAAAGTGATTCTGTAAAATACCATGTTTTGCTGTTATGGAAAGTTAAAGTGATCAGAACGAATTGTTAATCTATATTTGGTCACAGACAAACTATCAATATGAACTAACTGTTAGCTATGTTTTGCAATTAATAAACTTATTTGCTGCTTATTTATAGTTAGTAAGGTAGTTGTTAAGTTTATGGGGTAGGATTAATGACTAAAAGGACTAAAGGACTAAATTAAAGAATTGGTACCCAAGCTAAAATGTTCCCATACTTTTGTCTTCAAAGATGGAGAATATTATGAAATAAGAAGTGCTTAGCAGACGCTTTAAACATGATGCATTTTAGGTAATTACTGTGTTAACATGATTTTTATTGAACTTTCTGAAATGTTCCTATAAATATATTTTCCTTGAACACATTACCCTTTCCTAGTTCATTTCATATCATTTCATTTCAGAAATGATTTTTGCTAATAAACAACTGTTTTCTTGTATGTGTTGATAGTTTTCCTTTTTTAAAATGGTATAATGAATGAACTACCTTCCTTAAAGAAATGTAATGCTAAACACATTTAATTAAACTTAAACAGTAATGCACTGACAGAGCAACACCTATGAATATTAAGTATTTTGCCATAAACAAATACATATGAGCATCCAGAGATTTTCTAGATCACAGAACATATGGTCAAATGTCTTTTTTCTGCCTTAGTGTGGAAGCTGTGCTGGTGCTGCAGTCTATACTAGCAATGCATGAGTCAATATTATTACATATTTTATTATCGGCTGAGGTTTTTAAAAAAGGGCCGGGAGGATGCAAATGTTTGTTTGGATGTTGAATCAATAACAAAAAATATACATTTCTGTCCTTGTGCAGAAGTCCAAGTTAATGTGTTTTGACATATTAAATGAATTTGCCTTTTTTGTTGTGTTTAAAGTAAGTTTATCTGTTTGTGTTTGTTAGGCTAATTGTATTTCTAATACCATTACTGCACCAGATTCTGTGCAAATACTGCTTTAATTGGGACCAAAACATCTGCTGATAAGTTGTATTTATAAACGTATTATTCCATTTAGTGATATCAATGGAGTTAATTAAATTTTATTAGTAGCACCTAGAAGTGCAGCTAACTGTTTTGTTTGGGTTGAAGTTTAACTACTTTATGTTATAAGTAGCTTTAGTTTGAGAAACTCCAGTTTCAAAGGGAGCTTGAACCAGCAAACCTTTTGATTACTGGCCCCGAGCCCCTGTGCCACACATTTGCACTTAAAAAAACAGCAAGGATCCATGACTGGATTAAAGATGCAGAGACTCGCTGGGACTTTACTTTGGCTTTAATTAACCAAAAGTAACTCTAATTTATGACTCACACAGGATTGTCTCTCCAAACAATGGAAAGCAGCCATTAAGCAAATCCTTTAACAATTAGAAAACAAAAATGAATTCCACGCAATATAGCTTGTAAATTTGGCCCGGTTGTTACATCTCACCTCCCCAACCCTGGTAGATTTGAAATCATTATACTGTCTCGCAAACAAACCCAAGTCTCAGTGGTCATTAAGCAGTGTTTTTAAGCAGGGCTTCAGTCCCCTGAACAGAGTCCAGACCCATCATCGGAGTCTCCTGCTACCTTCGATTGACACGGATGAGCTGGACCCATGTCGGTTCTTTATGGTGCCTAAACATTCAACAGATGGCGATGCATCAGTGGATTGAGTAATGAGTCACTGGGGGAGGCATGCACGATGTGTGACTGCTTGTCAGCTTGTTGTGTGTTTGATCTTAACTTTTAGTGAGTAAGAGGCCGATGAACACGCAACCTTGCCGAAAGACACAGTGTTACGTCATTCACCCAATTACAAGGCCCATTGTTGACTGACACATGCCCCTTTGCTCAAGATGAACCTTGTCAGACCGGTTGGGAAATGTGAGGCATTTCTGTCTCGCTACAGGAAAAAAAAAAAAGGTAGGAAAGATAATGGTCATGTATAATTGCATCTCAGCAGACAACATTTGCGAATGTGCATCTACCTTTTAACCCTACTGCCATGCTGAAAGTCATTTACATAATTTAGTGTTTTCTTTAAAAAAGAAAAAGACCAGTCTTAAAAACTAAATATTGGATTTTTTTTATTTTTATTATTATTTCTTTTGTCAGATTATTTGCTTTTAATTTGCACAGCGCTGTTTTTATTATTATTATTTTAGTTTTTTGGAAGTTGTATTTTTATTTTATTTTACATTAATGGATAAGTTAGTCTTGGATAAGTAAAATACATTGTCTTTTTTATGAGACAGCTTACAAGACTATCTAGAAAATGGACACAAGTGGATTTTTAAACCTTAGACCTTTTAGACCTCAAAAATACACTGCACTCAAGAAATGTTAAATCACAGTACAACAAACAACTAACAATAATGCTAAAACAACTAAAAAGTTGAAATGAAATTAGAAAACAGCAAAACAACAATCCTATAACAATATAACTTCATACTTTATTCATGATGCAATGCATGCTGGGAACTCACATAGCATTTACATTTCAACAACATAACATTCTTGGACAACATTTGGGGTATTTTTGTTGGTCTGACAAGGGTTTTTTGTCTACTTTAAAGAAAAAAGCAAATATTAATACTAAAAGCATCGTACAGTAAGTGTAACGAGGCATTATTATAGTAACTATAAATTTGTGAGGTTACAAAATTTGTGACAAACTTTTTGAGGTCACACAAATATATATATATATATATATATATAATTATTTTTATTTCAATATATTGTGCATTTTAATTTAAAGGAGGTTCTCATTGCTAATTTAACTGACTACCTGTATTATCTCTTTAAATGTGCACATATCGTATATGTTTGCACTTTTCTGTATTTATTTAGACTGGTATATTATCATGTGAATGGTTTAAATATCCTTAGTGTTATTTGGCAGGTGAGTATCACTGTTTTCAAGGTCGCGTTAGGATACAAATTTGATATTATCACATTTTGCCTCTGAATGTAGTGATTAGAGGCTAAATGTTTTGAACCTCGTTCACACCTGTATTTTGAGCTTCATAGTGCTGATTGCTCACCTCAAACAGGTGTTCATACCGGGTGTAAACAAGCCCTTTGATATAAAATTAATACATTTATGAACTGAGCTCTTTGATCTGATCAAGAAGGGCTGTATTTTGCCTATTTGTATGAATTTCTTGACTCAGTCCTGTTATGAAATCAATGCTACCCTTTTCTATGCCTCTGATGTGTCCAAATAACAAACAAATAAAAATACCAACAATGTTACAACACCATCTCAAAATCAAAATAAGGATTAGAAAAAAAAACAACAACATTTTTTACTAATAAAAGCCAGTTAAACAAAGACAGTTTGATTTCATTGGTTTGAATGCGGCTGATTTACGTCACTTATTATTGTTATGCGCATAAACGGCTTGTCACAATACTGACTAATAAAACAATGCGTTAACAGCAACCATTTTTTTGGGTGGGCGGAGGGCAAGAAACTTTAGATGTGGAAAAACATAGGAGACTGTTAGTAAGTTCACAGCGGTTCTGGCAGAGAAAATCGTTTGATAGCTTCAGCATTCACATTTAATTAACCCGGCAATATCAGTATCTGAAAATCAAAGACCAAAATATGCAAATGGAGCTATGATATGCTATGGGTTCTCTCAATAGAAGATTATACTGACGGATGATGGCTGTCCATCTCCCTTTTAGCTCATGACGATATTCCTGCTTTTTCACAGAAGTCGAGAAGTTTGATGAAGGATGATGACAGGAATTAATCAATCCCTAGCCCTGTCATCCGTGACAACAAATAGAAAGCTTCTCATATTAATATGTCCCCACGCCAGTCAATTTGAAGAGGAAAGAAGTCCGTTTGAGAGGAGAATCTCTTCAGATAAGCATGGAGTAATGAGCCGCTCACTGACTCTGCTGTGGGTTATATTGAGAGGAGATAATCTGAGATTGAGACTGCATGTTACAAAAAGCCTTTTCATTAAAATAGAATCATGGGAATAATTCATCAGTTATGCTTAAAAGCTTTTAGTGGCGTGACAGCCTGAGAACTAGCAGACTTGTAATGTGTTGAGTGTGTTCCCTGACACATCTGCTGTTGCTTTTTACTGTAGAGACATTGTGGGTTACAAAACAATGCATGATAGTATTGTTACGTTTCATCAGGGTAAACATATTTACGTTCATACCATTTTCAAATTTCACATGCTATGTACCTTTAAAAAAGCAAAGAATAAATAAAAATAAACAAAAATCAAGATGGCATTTACCTTTGTCCATTTGTAAAGGAGTTGTTATGTGCTGTGCTGGTAAGGAGATTGCTGGTGTAACAAAGGAAACAGTGTTGTGCGGGTCATCCGCTAACTCTTTATTTTGAGTCAGGCTGGCAGGGTCAAGCAATCGCAAACTGAGCAAACAGGGAATATCCAGAATCATAAACGAGAGTCCAGGCAACAATCAGGGCAGGCAGCAAACAGTCAAACCAGTAAACAGTCCAATATCTAAACCAGGAGATCAGACACAGAAAGGAATGCTCGGAAAAGATACACTGGGTAATCAAGCCCTCACAATCTCTGTGAGTTTGGCAGAACCATTTATGTTGTAGGGAAGGGGTGAGGTGACAAGGAACAGCTGTTGTGAGTGATAGGATTACTAATTACAGACAGGTGAAAGAGAGTGGAGAATTCTGGGATTCAGAGTCCGGGGTAAAGGGTGAATAGGATGCCATCTGTTGGGGCTCATAACAGAGCGCCCCCATTAAGGACCTTAAGGATTCCAGACGCTCCAAAATAGTACAGAGGCAGAACAAAAAGGTGATTAGGGGAAGGGATGGGAGGCAAAGTGAGAGATGAGACAATGGGGACACCCCCCCAGCACATAGCAGAAATACTCTCCAAGGCGAGACTGATGGCAGGATAGACTGCAAGAGCTGCATATACAGGATCTAACAGGATTGACATGGCTGAAAGAGGGAACATCAAGGCATTGTTGACAGTTTCTTTGGCCCTGATAGGGCAGGCATAGACGTTCCAGGGGTTTCTTCTGGCCAGCGCAGGGTTGGACTTTGCTGATGACAACTGGCAGACTTAGTTCTCTTGGATCAGGATCTGCCCTCCTAGCTGTACCTCGGGAGAAAGACTTGGCTCACGGACGGGCTCTGGAGTGGACTCTGGGGTTTCCCGGACTGGAGTGGGCTCTGGAGCGGACTCTGGGACAGACTTCTGGATGGATTGGACCTCAGGAAGACTGTGTCTCAGCAAGGGGTCAACCGCACTGCACACAAGCCTACTCCACCTTCTTAGAGCTCTATAGTCTTCATATGCTACACCCACGACGCTCGGGTACACAGAGGAGACATCAGTGATGGCTGAAGACTGAGACTGGGCTTTTGTGTAGGCTGAAGGTTCAGGTATGGTCATCACCTTGTGAAGCGGCTGGTGCCCTTGGTCGGCAGCCATCTTGGGCTGTGACTCTGGGCTGGTGGCCATTTTGGGCTGTGACTCTGGGCAAGGCATGGCGGCCATCTTAGATGCTGACTCTGGTTGACAGAAACTATCATTAGTCTGATTAGAGCTATGCAGTGCTGTGGTAACTTGACATGAATGGAAATATTCAACAAAATGGTTACTTAACTTGTGATGATCACTGATGCGTTGTTCTGAGTCCTCCTCAATGCCCACAGTGAACTTAGCACCACTCAACTCAAGATCAAAATAAAATTCTAGTGTCCAGTGAGGTTGATAACAAGGCATGAGTGAACGGAGTGGCTTCGATAAGCCTCCCCGAAAGAAAATCATAAGACTGCTGATTGCTCATGGGAGTCAAGTGTGCAAGTTCAATAAAGTCACTCACATAATCCTTTATGGGTTGCTGTTCTTGCTGCAAACACATTATGTTAGCCGCTCTATGGAAACCATGACTCGGGCTGAAGCTGCTGGATCCTGTTTTGGTGAGGTTTTCTGTAACAAAGGAAACAGGGTCGTGCGGGTCCGTTCGCAAACTCTTTATTTTGAGTCAGGCTAGCAGGGTCAAGCAATCGCAAACTGAGCAAACAGGGAATATCCACAATCAAAAACGAGAGTCCAGGCAACAATCAGGGCAGGCAGCAAACAGTCAACAAACCAGTAAAAAGTCCAATATCTAAACCAGGAGATCAGACACAGAAAGGAATGCTCGGAAGATATACACTGGGTAATCAAGCCCTCACAATCTCTGTGAGTTTGGCTGAACCATTTATGTTGTAGGGAAGGGGTGAGGTGACAAGGAACAGCTGTTGTGAGTGATAGGATTACTAATTACAGACAGGTGAAAGAGAGTGGAGAATTCTGGGATTCAGAGTCCGGGGTAAAGGGTGAGTAATGAATAGGATGCCATCTGGTGGGGCAAAGAAGAACTATCGTTACAGCTGGAGATGCGGATCATGAGTCTCTAGGGACCATTGCGGATCTGGAGCTTTGGGAAGCCATGGCAGATCTGGAGCCTTAGTAGGCCATGGCGGATCTGTAGTCTCAGGAGGCCATAGTCAAATCCCCTTCCCACCCACCGCTAACACAATTATAACCTTACTACTAACCCACCCCCCTGACCCAGGAGGACATGTAACTAAACTAAACAGACAGAACACGTAACAGGAGTCAAGTCAGGATTTGGGATGGCAAATAATATTGTCTTAGAACATAAACGACCTGCCCATCAATAACAAAATATTTTGACATTTCAGTGTTGTATTTTGGCTGCAGTGTTGGGGTCCACCTTCACAGACATAAAGGAATAAAATGCAATTTGACATATTTGATTTGCATTGCTCTATATACAATACTTGTCAGGAAAAATTATCCCAACTTTTGGGGTCCAAACTTAACCAACTAAGTAACTAAAATAGTAATAATAGCTCTACTACTAAACACTTATTTAAACTTATTTTATTTCGGCTTGTGGCTAAGGCAGCATTGCTGTTTTGAAATAGTTTAACTAAAATGACAATGGAATGAATAAACAAATAATCAGACATCAAAATTACTAAAACAAAAACAGTGAAAATTAATCCAAAATATTAATAATAAAATAAAAAAAAAGTCTATTTAACACTAAAATAACACTGGAATAAAAGCTGCCCTTTGACATTGTTTACAATAATATTAATTTTACTGGTTAATTTAGAGCTTCTTATTAATCGTGTAGAGTCTTCTGACTTTATTTGATTTGCAGCTTATTTTGCATGAAACCACCCGATTGGAAAGGAAGCGACCATCTGTTAAACTAAGCACAATTCACAGGTAAAGGAGCTCCAAACTGTGCAAACCTCCTGGCCTATCCCATATCTTAGTTTTCCTTAGGAAATTTTGGAAAGTTTTTTTGGCATTTCTTTGGAACGATCCATGGTTGTGCCATCTGAGGCTGAAACTAAAGATTTATTGCTGTGTACAGAACACCTCTCTCCCAGACACCCATTATTTTTATTATGTGCATACATTTTAGCCAAATTCTGGCAGGATTTCTTGTCTTACTATTCGTATTTAAATAAAGCTTAACTGGGGTGTTAACAGTAAAGCCCACTTTATTCACAGTTAAATATGAGATCAGTCGTGGGATGCTGAGACAGTTTTAGAGACAGTATTACGTGGCTTAAATGAGTTCAGGGCCACATGAATCTGCAAACCATCAAAGTTTAATAAGCAAAAACTTTGCTCATTGTCCTGTGTGAAACATCGACTTACAGAACATGATCCAATACACGCTGAAGAGTGCACAGAATGATTGCACAACAAATGCCGGGTGGCTTGGAATTGCCTGTCAAAGAGCCTTGACATAAATCCTGCTGAAAACCTGTCGAGATCTTGAAGCATCTATTGGATGAAGGCAACACTTAAACCTTGAGGAAACAGACAGTTTTGTTGCAGAAGTGTAGAGTAGGTTGTCATGGTGTAACAAGCAACAATAACCAGTGCTCCAAAAATCTGTTCAGATTCTGGTATCTACCATGAATGGTAAAGTCTTCAGTACTCCCAAAGTCAAGATCAGTTCAAAATAGTCTGCAGTAACTGTAAGTAGCTTTTATTTAGCGTGTTCTATATAATACATTTAAAATTTATTTAGTGTTTTGTAGGGCTGGGCGGTATACCGGTAGACACGGTTAACCGGTAGAAATCTGTCAACCGCTAGAGATTTTGGTCTATCGTCTTAACCACGATTGAGATCATGTGACATTGCACGTTACGTAACCACACATTATATTCAACAATGGAAGAGGCTGTTTTGCCAACTTATCAACTTTGTCACTAGATTTAGCAACTTTTTAGACCCCCTTTGTGGCATTTTTAGCAAGTGGTGGAAACAGGGTATTCTAAAACTCTTAACATTAAACATGCCTAATGTGGCTTAACGCACCTAAAAACTGACGAGGGAAAGCCAAATTTCTGTCAAACCTTCCTTGTGATAATCACTAACTACTGTCAAAACAACAAGCCCATGTTCTACAAATAAAGTGAATAATATCACGTTAAGCATTTTCTCCCCCATAGAAGTCCATTTTCAGGACAGCTTAACGTTATATTATTCAGTTTCCCTGTTGAAAATGGGCTCTTTGTTTTGACAGTATTTTGTGATTATTACATGAAGCGTTTTAGAATGTCCTGTGGCAACTGGTATACTGTCAGGCACTATGCTAGTACCCCTTGTTCTGAGAAACAATTACATTGTGTGAAACAGTTTCTTTGTATTTGAATTTTTATTTATGCATTTTTTAGATAGAAATTGCTATATCGTGATATATTATGTTATCGAGGTAGAAAATTGCTTGTAATGTGATATAAGATTTTGGTTATATCGCCCACCCCTAGTGTTTTGTTATACGTGATATATAAAATCCATGTCCCTGTTAGACTTAATGTGTAGAAGTGCAAATAAGTACAAGTAGCTATAGATTTTGTTTACAGCTGAATTTTCTACTATTTAAATACTACTTACTGCAAACAGTGGCAATTATCTCCACTTCAGTATTTTAGTACATTACAGTATATAACGGTATACAATAATAACATATTATATAATAACAAATTATTTTAATTCACATGATTGAATTACACACACATACATCAGTGCAGTCAAACGATTAATTACATCCAAAAATGTTTGTTTGCATAACATATGTGTGTC
>JAUMHP010000073.1:1529677-1546183 GCA_032361065.1 Enteromius trimaculatus | reverse complement strand
CTTGAGTTGTTGAAAGCGGCATTAAAGGTTGTTAATATTTGTTAAATGTAACAAATAGTTTGGACCAAACGCTACAACAGTCTAGAGTCCCAAATAATTAGGAAAATTATTGCAATTATTTTGAAAGGAATACGAGTTGCATTCAACATAAAAAGTTGTGATTATGGGAAATTAGAAGTTGCAACAGTGAGGGGAATTTAAAGTTTTTTATTGTTGTTGTTTTTTTCTTTGCAATAATAAACTGTAGCAGTTATTTGCTTTCATAAAATACATTAGTTTCATCATTATTCAAATTAAAATTTAATGAAATTCTGTGTAAAATAACAGCTGTAATCGTAATTTATAAAGTTGTAATTGCTAGAAATGCATTGACATTGTTGCAGTTGTAAGATAGAGTTGCCATTAGCCTTTATTAAAATTCCAAAAAATTGCATATATGAGGTTACAACAAATAAACTTTTTTTCAACCTTTGCTATGCAATATATCTATTTCTTTATAAATGCCGAATATAGTATATCATCATAGTTTTCCTTTCACAAAATCCATTAGATCACAGTTGCAACAGAGAGCTTTGTTTGTTGTCTCAAAGCTTGGTTTTTCCAGATGAAAATAGACACAAAAACTCCATTAACCACGAGAGGAATTGACTCTAACCCCAATCCCCATGTGACAAAATCACATCCACTTAGAGTGCAGAACAATAAAGTTCCCTCACAACACAAAACCTCTCCGCCACACTCTCGCTACCAAAAGCAGCCATTTTAGCTCAGTTTTGTAGTTAGCTGTATTTTTAGGGGTTTGCTGTGACCCCAAACAGAACACAACATACATCACTGCTAATTACAGAGAACAGATGAAGTGCCCCGTGCAGCCTCGCTAGCTGGCTAGCAATGGCAGCCTGTCGCTGGTAAATACAGTACTCAACACAAACCTCCTACTCACATTATTACAGAGCAGGGCCAAGGTTAGGCAGGAGAGGAACGAGGGATGAGGCCATGTGGACTCCGTCTATTGTTAAAATGATAGAGGGGATTGATGAAGGAGGCAAGTTGAGAGTAAAAACAGATGAAGGGACAGATGGGAGGAGGAAGAGGAGGGTAGACAGATGATCTGTTCTGGCATGTAAGAAGACGCTCGTGGGCTAATCTCACTGACAACTACACTTCCAGCAGGGGAATCTCAACGAGAGACGTACTGATTCCAAACAAACTTGCACCCTATACAGCACTGAAAATGGAAAAATGTAGGTTTCCTGAATCTGGTCTGACTTTAAAATGAAAGATCTTGGGGATAAAATCACTGGAAAATCCCCCTTTTGGAAATCTCTCCTTTTAGCAGTGCAGAATCATAAATATGAATATAGAAATAGAACAGCATGCAAAATTGTAACTTGTATCGTTCATGTTTTGTGAGTGGAAACTAATGAACTGAATCTGGCAAAACTGTATTGTGGCTGTTTCCAAATTATAATGTCTTGGTAGAGGGACTAAAAGCTATGCTTGCGTTTGAAAATACCATATAACTAATGCTAAACTTCACCCACAGTTTTTAACAAATAATAACAAGATAAAAACTGAAGGAAAAATGCCATTTTAGCTTGCTTTTACAAGCCTTTGAGCTATTGGACTCATACCCAACCTTTGAATCTCTAATGCAAGCTGTTCCATCTTTGTAAGTCGGTTGTGTGATTATTTCTTTACAAAGCATGCACTATAGTAAAATATGTAGATGTCCCAACATAATATTGTGCAAGGTAATAAAAATAAATGCTATTAATAATCCAACTATGTAATCATAATTACAGCGATGCTTCTAGTGTTCATTTCAGCTGAAAATTATTACTGCATCAGAGAAGAGGAAGGTAGAAGCATGTTTGATTTTTTTTTTTTTTTGCCATACACACGTAAAATAAGGTACTTTGAAAAATAATTTTGTTGAGTGGGGTCCAGTGTTGTTCAGAGTTCCACACAAAACAAAACATGTGATGTTGACAAACAAGTTTCGGGAGGAGCTCTGACGTAATGATTAGTTACAGCTGTTTCCAATCCCCTAATCAGTCTCAGCCAATCAAATTCCTCCTCCACCCCATCTCCTTCCTCGAGCCGGACATCAAGCTCAGCCCTGGTTAGGGTTTTACCCCCTAGGGCTCCATGCATCTTCTAGGGCTCTGCGTTTGCCGACATCCCGGCTCGCTCCCCGGACAGCACGCCAAATATGCTAAATTATGATCATTAGGAAGAGCGAACTCGTGAAAAATGTAAAGTCGTACTAAATATTGTAAGTGACGGCACAATGTTCACTTTTGAGTGGACTCTTCTGTTGGTAAAGAAGTAAGGATGAAGCTTAAAAAATACATTCAGACAGCATTTCATTCTTTTGATATTTAAACAATTGTCAGCCATTCTGACAATTGAATCACACACACACACATACACGTGTGACACAGACAAGATCCCACTGGTGTTTGGAAGTGGTTCTAGATCACTTCACTGTGTCCTTCTAAGGCACATGGCTCTGTGTTTGCTCTCACACTTATGAGAATGTCTAAAGCTGCCATTGTCTTAGGGTGCCTTGGAAATAGGCTTACCCTGCCTCTCCAATATGATCTCATTAGTATTCATAGGAATGCCTTCTACGAACTGTTCATTCTTGCACGCATTTCTTTTTGTTTGTTTGTTTGGAAAGATACTGATATGGACAGCATCAACAAATTGATTCCTCATGCCATAGTTTTCTAAACACCCATGAGCCAAAACATGACATAGCCAAAACAGATCATCTTCTAACTTGGCCACATATTAGGATCTGGGTAGATTGGATGGTGAGCAAACAATCAGTTTCTAATCAATGTGTTTGATGCAAACTAGAGACAAGGTCTTGGGCACCATAGGCTCTTCGATGCACAAGGGCAGTGAAGGCTATCCCTTCCGACCAACAGAAAAATAGCCAACAGAAGGGTTTCTTTAGCACAGTGCACACAAGATTAAGGATGCATATGAGAAGAATGTGTCACAACACAGTACATCACATCTGGGCTAAATACTGTAGCTCAGAGCACCTACAATGGGCACATGAGTGTCAGAACTGGACTTTGAAAGAGGATAGCATGTCATGATCAGTCCCATTGAATTTTTACATCACATTGATTTATTTGAAGTAAAGTAATGGCACCAGGGTGCATTTTGGGACAGGAATTCGATCCAGTGAATGTTGTGCTGGAAAACCCTGGGTCCAGCCATACATGTGGATGTAAATGTAGTGCATCCCTTCATGACAGTAGTGTTACGAGGAGAAGCTTCCGCTATCTAGTAGACGAAACCGTGAAGCTCACCAGCTGGTTAATAACTGTCCACTGATTTTCATTCTTTTTTTTGTCCTTTTATGTGTTCATGTGAAACCACTAAAACTTCTGCTTCTAGTTTCACTGTCAGTAAGTGGCCTATGATCCACAGAAAGGGAGAAAAAAATCCTCTTTCTCTTTCTCACTCTTGCACACGCGCTTACATGCGGAGGAAGAGCGTGCTCCGTGTGTTTTGACAGGCTGTGGCCGACAGCACAGGCAGCCGTGCGATCAAGGCCTCGGCAGATAATTGGCTCGTCTGTATCCATGAAAGCGCTATTAGACTTTTGCACTCGTTCGGTCCGGATGCAATACATTCTCCAGCCCCTCTTAAATCTCCAAGTCAGACACTGACCCCTGCGGGCCTTGTTCATCACAATCATTAACCTCCTAGTGCCCTTGGGGACATCCAGGCATTTAAGCCTGTGGGCGACGGCACCCGTGTAGCCCTGCTGACAGTGAACAGACGTGGGCACAGAGGGAGCAGGGAGCCCTGCCTGAGTGTGCTATTGATCTGTCTGGATTAGGAGCCCTTGTCTGTGGGGGCATCTCCGTCAGCTGACAGATTATTACCAGCTTTGCTGGGATTTCGGCCATACCAAAGACTCCCTACACAAAAACTGTGTTTGGCAGAAATGTATAATGTCATACTATGGAGATACAGAGAATTAGAAACTAGAATGGAAAAGAACAAATTCATAAAGTTTACACATTTCCACCTGCCTATCCATCTTTCATGTTGATCAGTTTACAGTATGAATCGTTAAATCAGTTATTAAACATCCTGCATGTGTTAAATCTGAAAATGCACCATGCATGAAGTTATTGTCTCTCAAAAGAAAGAGTCGATTTTGAATCATTGAAATGAGTCATTTTTATAACAAGTCCCAAGCCGTTTGAAGTTGACGTCAAACATTAGCATATTACCCGCCCACTTGTTGGTCTTTTCGTGTTGGTCTGAATAAAAGGTAAATTCATTCTTTGTCACTAGGTGCCATTTTTGGAGCGTTTTGGAGCACAAACACTGCTTTAAATGAAATCGACTAATCAACGAAAGGATTTAGACCAAATTCATTGGTAATTGAATAATCTGGGAGTCGTTGAACTAATAAGGTAAAAATGAATGCATATTATAAGGAAATCAAAGTGTTTTTTTTTTTTTTTTCTTTTTGCATGTCAGTCTGACTCCTAAAATCTAAATTCTATAAAGCATATTTCTTTATATCAACCATCAGTCTGCCCACAGTTATTCCATCAATGGGTTCCTTCAGTCATTCAATAAATCATTTAATGCCGTTTTATCACCCTATCGTTTAATCAATCGTTCTAGCTATTGCTCTATCGGCCATTATTCTATCGATCAGTCTGTACCAGTCTATTAGTTGCTCTATTGCTTGACCTATCAATCATTGTATTGATTGCTTCATCACTCTATCACTCTTTCTAGCAATTGACTCTTTCTAGTTCAACCAGTCATTGATTTATATGTTGGTCTATCAGTTTTTATATCAATATGTCTATCTATCTATCTATCTATCTATCTATCTATCTATCTATCTATCTATCTATCTATCTATCTATCTATCTATCTGTCTGTGTTATTCTGCTGTTCTTCATGAATTGTAGAACAGTACATGAGGGATCCATGGAATGGATTGAATCTCTTTTCTCATTTGTTCTGTTTGGCCCAATTCATTAATGAGGCTGAAACTATGCCTGTTAAATTTTTCATATCGTGGTGTTGTGATGTGGCTCTCAACTATTGGGAATAAAACTGACTGTTGGTTATGTTCATATCTACACAGATTTGTCACAGTTAGGACTGTTGATGAAATCATAAAAATAGAACTAACGGTAATCCTCATCATTATATTCTCCTTCTTCCTCTTCTCCTTCTTCTCGTATAGTATATTCAGACAGTCACATAATTCCATGAAACTTTTGTAAAATAACATTGCAAGGCACTGAGAATACACAAGCTAAATGTCAATCAATATCAATAAAATCATGTAGTGTAAAACGTCAGTAAAAAGGAACATCTACGTTTGCTTCAGTATTACTAGCTTTTATATATAAAGGTTCAGATTGTAGTGTTATTTATTATGGAAATGCATTGCAGGGACTTTAAATTACCATTTAAAGGTCTGTTCTCTTGCACTAATGTAATCACTTCAGGTTGCTTTAAAAATTTTGGTAATCTTGCCTCATGTCAGGTTCCTGTGGGAGGCATTTTCCTTCAATCTGATTCACAGCGTCCACAGATTTTAGTCATGCTATGTGTAATTTAGCCGTTTATTCAAGAATTAAAATAGAAATAAATATAATGCTGTGAAATACCACATAAAACTTTAGCTTATATAAAAGTGCTATACAACAACTTTCACTGCATTAGCAAGTTAGATTGTACTTTATCTCAAAGTATGTGCACTTTTAGGATACTGTTGGGTTTTGGGGTAGGTTCAGGGTTAGTACCTAGTTACCTAGTTATTGAGTAGTTACAGTACACACTAATTAAAGCAAATATACACAGAACAGGAATCACTTAATGAGTGTAAAATCAAGCAAACATACACACACACACACACACATATATATATATATATATATATATATATAAGATATCAGCGTCAAAGTTCAAATGTGGCTGTAAAAGTCAATATATTGGCTGTTTTACTTCCATATCATTGAAGATAAAAGGTCGTCACTCTATCAAACATTTTAATTAAAATCATATACTGGTATGGCATACTGTTTAATTATTAGCCACAGTAAGCCATTATGCTGCATATTTGTTTTTTTGCTCATAAGAGTATCACTGATCTATATTCCACAATAATTTTGTGATCTAGTTTGTCACAATAACACACTTTGATTTTAGCCTACATCAAGCCTGAATTGCTCAAATGGTAGAAAAATCCCTTAAAGGAACCGTATGTAAGAAATGTTTTGTAATAATCATAAAATGTCTCAACAGGCATTCGGAAAACATGTTAATTTCAAGTAGTTGTATCACTGACAGCAGTATTACAGCCTGGATATTCTCGTATAGCCCTCCACTGATGTTTATGTTGTCATGTTTTGTTTTGGCCTGAAGCCCCACCCTCCATCTATCTCCCAATAATAAAGTCAGTAGTGTTTCGGCATCCAGGTTGCCTGCATGGCAGAAAATGCAGTGCATTTCATTTAATTCATTGTCATGTGCGTTCGTTCCTGTTGGTGTCGTCAATTATGGCAACCTGAGTGTGCGTCAAGTCTGAGAAGGAGGGGCCGGGTGAAAACCCCCTCTCCAGTATTTTGAATTCGCACTGCAATACTTAGTTTATCCACAAGATGTCAATTCTACATATAGTTCCTTTAATACAGAACTAATGTATGGATAAATAGGAATGATTCATTCAGTTATTTTATGTAATTATCCAGCACGTCTCACTCCAACTCGTCAAATTTTGACGTTTGGTCAAAACAGTTTTGCGTAGTTTTTCGATGCTCAAGGTATTCCTTTTCAGACATATTTAGACATGAGGGGGCCTCCGTTGTTGTAAATAGGAAACCCTTAGCGTCAATATGCTGGCGCAATATATAAATATAAATATATATATATAAATATTATGTTTTATAGTCATAATTAGATAAGATATACAGGTATTGGGTAAAAACATTGGCATCATTGCATATATGTAGGGGTGTGATTTTTCAGTGTAAACAGTCAAAAAAGTTTTATTTAAAATGATATTATTTACACATTTATGAGCATGTAACCAAACCCCTGCTCCTAAACCATCTGTCAATAAAACACAAGATATAGCAGGCAGATACAACCACCGTCATCATTTATTTGAAAGATATTAATATTCCAAGTCTTCTGATACAAAACAATTGATTTGTGAGAGGAATAAACGTGACAGCTGTCTCCATCTTCCGTTTACTTCCTGTCTGTACGCAATTTCAAAAAACGCTTCAAGAATCCTTACGTCAATGTTGGTTGTCATTGGCTCTTGTGTATCTCGTGACCGATTGCATCATGCTATGGGACGGGAGTATGTTTCTTGAATGAGATGACAGTTGATGACAGTGCGTGAACGGTGCGGGAAATTTTTAGCGAAAAGTGCCTAAAAAGTGTCAAAAACGATGCAAAGCCAAGTGTCAAAATGTGACGAGTTGGAGTGAGACTGTGTTGAATTATCTAAATCAACGTGTTAAATGGACAGTGTAGTGGGAATGTGACTTTGATTCTCTTCCTTTCTCTCTGTATATTTTCATCTTCTTTTAGCCCTTCGGCTTCAGCCTCGGAGCAAAATGAGGGTGCCAGCCAACAGCGCCAGCCGATGGTGGCAGTTTGGTGCCAAAGATGACGTATAATGTAATTAAGGCTCAGTTCCACAGTGGCAACACAGACATGTTGCGACGTGAGGAATTATGAGTCCAAACCACTGCTAGGGGCTCTCATTTGGGCCACTGCCTTTTTAATATATGTTCATATTGGACAACAGTGCAGAGAGAAGAGAGTCAGTAATAATACATCTGAAGGAAATATGAGGTTGGGATGAGGGGAAGAAGTGAAGGATAAAAGCAGATAGATGGTGTCGGTGCTATCCAGCTCAAGTGTGGTCTTGTGCTTCTGCTTGGTATTGTCCCGGGACAAGCTGCTGAGCTACAGAGCCTTACTAAAGCAGCGTTTGGTCCCAATCCCTTACCTTTTTATTCTCCCCAGACCCTACTAATGTGCTCGAGGATGTGTGGGGGGAAAATTAAACTATACAAGGGCTGTTTTACACAGTGCTAAAGGTTTTACAAACCTCTCTAATGACACAAAGGATGACTTCCTAGAAACTTCTGTCATATCTGTGTATGTGTGTGTGTGTGTGTGTGTGATTAACTTCCATTTTCTTATATATATATATATATTCAATGGAGAGTTTTTTGTAGCATCTTTATCTGTGCGTTCAGTGTCACAAAAATAATAATATTTTTGTGATAATTAGTGATTATTATTATTATTAGAATAGAATGATATTAACAACATGTATTTGAAAAATAAATATTTGTAAAATTACTGTATGTCTTTACTTTTCGCTTAACCAGTGATGTAATGTGTCCTTTCTATATAAAAGTGAATGGTTATTTAAAAAATAATCTATTGAAGGTGTAATATAAAGCAATACTTTTTAAATGGCCAAACTTAATTTCTAAGTTAACTTTGAGAATGACAGTTAGGTTTGTGTCTCAAATAAAGCCATGGCCTTCAACCACATTCCAGTCATTGCCGTTATAAAATGAATCATACGTTTTTGGCTGTTGCCACTCCATACCACCGTAAAAGATCAATCTGTGCAATATGTATGCTATGCCAGTCTGTAGATGAAACCCGACTGCCCTTTCACCACAGTTCAATTTCAACTCCTCCACAGTTCATTTCACTTCTGATCATTTCTTAAGGTCATGTGAGCCATCTGATCGAGTGAAAAAATGAATCAGCCGGTGAAATTATTGACGTAGACCTGGCGAACAAACTTCTTCAGCGTTATCGTTACAGCTCTTATGATTCATTCGCATGGTGTCAGCTTGCTTTCTGATGATTCACTGGAATCATTAGCAAGTGAATGCTGAATACTTTGCAGCGACTGCAGACGTGGGTTTTCTTCGTCTCCCGAGCTACTCCAGAGGTTGCCAGATCCATCAGGAGCGCAGACTTCTCATGCCATCTCCAAATGGGCACCCGTTCCCATGGGCACCCACACACAGGCACACCAGGGGCCAAAACAAAGGCCTCCCAGCCAGCCCTCGATATCTCTTTCTCTCTCGACACAATCCAAACGCCTCTCCGCTGTGTTCTGTGAAGGAAAGAGAGCATATCTGCAGATTCTGGGTGGTTAACTCTTCACATGGAGAGCCCCCTCGCTGTCGGGCCCCCCGCTCAACACAGCGGCACGTGAAGATGCCCACTCGCAGCGCTCTACCTCTGCCAGCTTCCCCCGGGGCTCTCGCCCTCCCCGGCTCTCCCTCTGAGACCCTCTGTTAGCCGTCCAAATCATTCCTCCCGGAGCCCTGAAACACTGCTGTCTGTTTACTTTAGGATTACGGCTTTTGTATGTTTCAAATGTGACAGCTGCTTCATTCATCTCCCAAGTATGGAGGCCATGAGATAAGACAGATATGGCTTTACAATCTTTCTCTCTCAGAGAAAATCCTTTTTAAATCTTCTATTTTACTCCTTTTCTTTCTCCTTTTCTCTGCTTTAAGATTACGGCATACTGTGGCGGAGCCACTGCGGGAGCTGAGATATTTTAGAGAATATTATGATATATTATGAAGAAATTAATGTTTGCTCTCATGCCTATCTCTGACGTTACCTCACACTTATAGTCATTGTGCTGCTGAAGGGTTTGTGATTTGATTTGCGTGATTCACTATATTAGTGAGATATGAATGCGGTCTTCAGTTTGCATGTGTTTTATGTTTAAGAATGCGCAGAATTTTCGAAACTGTTACGATGTATCAATCACTTCCTTCCAAATTCTTCAACACAACTATTATCAACACAGTCTCATGACCAATTAGTATGTATTTTACAAGGTGGCTATTCGTATAAATTCATCCGAATTGGCAACTTGTAAAATATGTACAATTTAGAAAAAGTCATTCGTATGAGTGAAGTCGTATGATTTTGTACGTATTAGCCACCTCTTAAAATATGTATGAATTGCCGTGAAATCAGGCTGGATTTCTCACGTTTTATGAAAGGTCACATTCCTGTAGTACAAATCTGATGCCAAAGTCATGATGTTGATTCTGAAGGAATGCATGAAATGATAACATGTACAGCTTGAATGCAGAGCACATGTATACAGTTTGCAAGTCCGCTTTTCTTTTTGATTAGAGTTTTTGCCACACGAATAGCTTCCAAACCTCAAGCTGCCCAGTTCTATACATGTACTGAATAGCAGTAATTCATGATTCACACTGTATTCACATTAATTTGTGTCCATAAACATCAAGCAAACTGGAAATTGTATTGCTAACCCCATCACCACAGTGTGATGTATCTTAAGTACCCCACCTTAGTTACTAGTTAGCATGCCTATTATAGAATAGTACCCATTTATTAGTGCTAATTAAGCACATGTCAATGCCTTATTCTACATCCATAATCCTACCCAATCCTACAACTACATCACTATTAAGAAACAGCAAATTAAGGAAACGTCTTAGTTAATAGTTATCACCAAATCTTGGATTGTGTGGATTTTTATCAGTCTGTTTTCTTTTCATTTCTAAGTGAAAAAAGAAGATTTTGTCAGTGTTTACTCAATCGGTGCATAAACGTAATGAAGCCTGTACAAAACCATATAGAAAACACATGCTAATTTAAAGAAAACAAGTTGATGAAAAAGATTGTTTGCAAGATTCCGTTATAATAGAGCATAATGTGAAATGGAGAAATCTGTTGATAAATGTGATTTTACATTAGCTAGTATTTTCAGGGAAAAAAATCCCGTTCAGAGCATGAGGGTTAAAAAAAAAAAAAAAAAAAAAAATTCTATATATAAACATTAGAGATTGACATTTCTTTTAATGAAAATGTAATAATGGCCTCTTTTGAAATCTTCATTTAACAGCAGTAATCAAGATTAATTTGAGAGGTCTAAAACTGCATTTCCTAAAAAAAATTTCATCATTTTTCATCATCATCTCAAAAATATTGTGGAAGTGATGCCTTACACATCAACGGACAACTTAACCCTGACACAAGTAGCAATTTGGAACACATCAATCATAATTTGCAATAAAAAACTCGATTTTAACCCTCTCGGTCTATTCACAAGCTTTAGAGAGATTTCAAAATGATCATATTGTTCCCATCAAATTCAATGTTTTATAAGACACGCAAATATAACAAAGGTGATACACACATTAGAAAATACAGTTAAACCCACAAACAAAACGGGCTCTGAGAAAGTGTTTGCAGAAAGACAGAGCTTCATTTGTGATATTAGTGGAACTGCATTGCATTTAACAGGTTGACATGATAGCAAGCAAACAGAAATGCAACATTCGTGTTATAAATTATATGAAATGTCATCCGGCATAACACCTGTATAGTTTTTATTTTTATTTATTTATTTATGTATTTTTACACAGACATGTGTGACAGTTGTAGCACATTTGATTATAAAGCTAACATGTTGGCATCAGCAGGAAGCGCTCCGTCAAAATCAGGTCAAACAAACCAGCATGCATGTCATCATAACTAACAATCTTTCTGAAATGAGGAAAAAAAACAGAAATATATATATATAAGAAGGGAGACTGTGTTTATATGTGAAGCCTAAATAGAAAGCCTACGTCTTTTAACACGCGCTGAGCAAAGTTGCTCTGCATATGTAGTTATAAAAATATAACTTTGCCTTTCGTCTGCTACACATACTTCCTGTTTAATGAGCTTGTTAGTGTGAGAGTTGGGGAAATGGAACTCATTGTTAGACAGGGATAATGCACTGATGAGACCTTTTTTTTTGGTGCAAATAATCAAAAAAAAAAAAAAAAAAGTCTAAAGTAAAAAAAGATTAAATATCGTAAGTGACTTTGCAGGCTGAATTCTCACATGCTTAAATAGTCACTTTTTAACTTTTAAAAAAGGGAACCAATGATTCAATTCGGAACTATTAAAATACAGAACAAGTTATTGAAATATATTCATTAAACATAATCAGAATCTTGCAAGTAAAATACTTCATTAGGCTGTTTATGGTTGCCAAGCGATGTGTTGTGCTGCTGTTTTAAAATAAACGGTGAGGTCAGGCACAAGTTCGTGTGCGCTTTACTTTGCTCGTCCAATTAGAATTCAGAGTCTGAACTCTCTGTTTAAAGGATGCTAATGTGAAGAAAGCAGCACTTTCAACAGGCAGAAGAACTTGAGTTTTGCAATAACGTCAGTTCACAGCCTTTTACAGCTTACGTTTTTTATGACAAATATAGTGTGAAGTGAGCCAGTAAATCTTCAGAGTTTATACAGCTCTCTGAAGAGGTGACAGACTGGGGCAAATCTATTCTTCTTGATGACGAAGTTTTAAACAGGGCCGTGTTAATCAGCGGAGTGCCGGCACTCTCTCATCACGCCGTACAATGAAAGAGCATTAGTCAACATCACAGCACAGAGCTGTCCATCTACAGACCTCAGCCTTCATCTCTCACTACGACAGCATGATTAGAAGAAAAGAAGCAGATTACTGTCAGATTTCTACCTGTCCCTGTCTCATTGTCATATTTCTTTCTCTCTCTCTCCTCCCTCTCACTCGTTCTCGGAAAAAGGGTTTTCAAACTTTTTGATGACACAGATCCCTAAATATGATCACATATTTATAGGGGGAAAAAATTTAAATAATCCTTAAAGACTGTTAAATATTGTCATGTTTTCATGAGCATGGCAAAAGCGTACGGATCCAAGTGCAAATGTTTATTGTTTATGATCCACGTGTAATGTTTATGTTTAGAGTGGTCAGGCAAGGTCAATCGACAGGCAAACAGAAACAGCATAGACAGGGCAAAATTGAAGTTGGAGTAGGCAGTCGGTAGGCAGGCAGCTGGGAATCACAAATCAGCGAGAAAGTCCAGAATCCAAAATACGGAAGAAAACACAGGGAAGAACTTAAAATTAACGCCGGAGCAATAAGACTTCACAGTAATTATCTGTAAGACTGTGGTATAAATGCAGTTGTAAACGAGTTAGTGTGTGTGGTGATGAGCAGCAGCTGGTGGTGATAATTACTGAATGAGAACAGGTGAGAATGTGCAATGCATGATGGGAAATTGAGTCCATGATAGAATATGAGGGAGGTGAGGTGAAGCTCTAGTGGAGCTTCGAGGGCACTCATGACAATATATAACGTAAGTACATATATTTTATTATTCATAATAATTTACCTTTTTTACTATTTTTTATTTTTTATTTTTTTAACCATTGCCTGTTTTCAAGAAATGATAGAGATGGTTTCTTTTGGAGCCTTCTGGAGTATAATTTATTTATTTTTTTCTCCATATTTATTTTATTAATATTACTATAATTATTATTATTATTATCATTATTATTACTACCTCTCAAGACAATTAAATTGAATAAAAATAACATGTTAACATAAAACATTTTGCTTTTTAATGTTTTTTTTTTCTTTTTCTTTCATTTTCCATGTTCCAACTGATCTCAGTTTACAGCATCAGATCTTACAGAGTCGGATTATTCTTATTTCAAGATAAAGACATCCTTTATAACTTGAGAGACTGTTAAAAACAAAACAAAACAAAAAAAACAAAAAAAACATCAAATTGTCGGACCACTTACTGTGGGAAGTGCAATACGAAATTATTATAAACTACCTAAATCTGTTGCAGCTGAAGATGTTATTTTTAACAAACCGGAATCCTAAGGGGAGTAATTTTTCTTTGTTACCAGGACGAGAGGGAAATAAGTTTGGTATTAGTGCAAAAATAATGCAATTATGAAGATATTAGTACGTAAACCACATCCTTTGCATTACTTTGAGGAAGCGCTATATTTTCTTACACAGCGAAGAGGAATTTAACATTGAGAAAAACAAATTAAAGAACTCGGCTTCCTTCCAAAACAAGAATTATCAAGGACTAACCAAGCAAATTAAGGAAGTATTTATGTGCTAGCCGAAAACCCTTTCCTCCCTCTATCTCTCTTTTGAAAACGACTGAGTGTCTCCCTGGAGGAGGAGGAGTGGTCCTTCCCGAAGGCCCACTGAGACTGATGTCTGCTTCCCAGCTGTGCTGATTCACTCCCCAGGCTCTCGGCAAGGCCGTGACGGGGGCGATTACTCAGGCACCTTCTCCTCACGGCACCGATCCACTTTGGCCCAGTGGGACGTCCATTAGTGCATCGCCTCAAAGAGTCACACCATCGCGCTCACTCTCGCTCTTGTTACCTCGGGTCCTAATTGCCGTGCTGACAAACAGACAGTGAAGAGAGACTGGAGGAGAGAGAATAAAATGAGCCGATTTGCTCTTTGTCCTTCATTCTCCCAATCCAGCCAACTGTTTGCATAGCTTAGATGACAATATGTGCGTCTGCTCCTCCGAGGGCAGAGGAGGTATTTATAGAGACTCTGTAATTGAAAGTGATGAACTTTCGTTCAAACGTGCGATCATATCATAATTAATTATTCACGACACACTGCTCAGTCAATAAGAGAACAGAGAACAGATGATAACATTCAAACTCTTTTTGAATAGCATATGCGTATCATTTTCCTTGTACCTGATAGGTGTCACAGAGAAAAATCAAACCTCTTTTGTTGCAGTTAAAAACATGCTTGTAAAAATCTGTAAAATGAGTGTAATCTGCCATAGTTTAGGCCGAAGGTGGGTCTGATTGTATAACTGTACACATGTTGAAGGAATAGTTCACCCAAGCTGTTTTGAGTCAGCATTGACTTTCACAGAGGGGAAAACAATACTATGGAAGTCAATGGTGACCCAGAACGGCCTGGTTATTAACTTTCTTCAAAATATCTTCTTTTGTGTTCAGCAGAGCAAAGAATTCATACAGATTTGGAGCTACTTGAGAGTGAGCAAACAATGACAGAATTTGCATTTTTGGGTGAACTATTCCTTTAAGCCTCCTTTAACAGGCTTATGACAATGTTTTGTACGGTTTTATTTATTTATTTATGTATTTTAATCTTCTAATGATTGTGTATTGCACTTTATGCAAAATAGATTAGTTTCAAAGTGACTTTCATTCATAAACACAACACTGTGTTAATACTGTAAAATGCATCTATCAAAGAAATTCAATTTCAGCTGTAAAGTAACTCTACAGAAGATAATAGTATCATAATTAATCTCGCATTATATCAGTGTTGTGTCAATACAGTTCAATAAGTGTGTCGATGACGCACATTCAGTTATGAAATCAATTAGAAAGCAAGTACAATTTAATTATAAACAGTTCAATTGAAGACAGCAGTGCCATTATTCTGCTCAATTCAGTTTATAATTATGTTGATTTTAACAACGTTCAGTAACTGTGTTAGGTGTTGTTAAACCAATAGTTAAGTGAAAAATTTAAAATTTCATCATTGCTTATCATCATTTTTTTCATCCCTTTGGTTGCAATATATATATATATATATATATATATATATATGCAAAACATATTTTGAAGAATGTTTGTAACCAAACATTTTCTAGTGATTAGGAAGGAATATAAAAAGTAAAAAAAAAAAGAAATGGCTTCCCTGGTTTTATGGAAAAAAAAGTACCTCAGTGCACTTTTTAGCGAGACACAAAATATGTACCAATAAGTACATATTACTTCAGATTCCAAAAGAAATTAACATTAGAGGCAGTATAACTCCCACAATTACTTAAAGAATATCATGTTATGACTAATTAATATGCTGGAATATTTGAAATGCTTTTAAAGTTAGCATCCCACATATCCAGCGATGTGTTCTCATAGACGGTAGGTTTGTTCAGTAGCTCACAGAGTACAGAGATGTACTTTAGAGACAAGGAGCTCTGGTTCAATCCTATGGAACTTCAGACCTCTGTAAAAGACAGTTGAAACGGAATCAACAAATGTGTTTTTATATCATGTTTAGGTTTGGATTTGGTATAGGATTATATATTTCCAACATGATAGAACATTAACTTTTAGCAACCATCCCCGGATATTTCGATTCTGAACCACCGCAATACACACCCATATCAACGTTATAAACCCATGTCAGGGTTCACATATTGGATCTGTGTTTTAGCCCCACTCAGTGGATGTTTTTCTTTGAAACTTCAGTGAAGCGTGCAGTAAGGCACATAAAAATGGCATTGCACAAAAAGTGCAGAGAGGTCCACGTCTTCTATTGCATTAAAGGAAAGGAAAGGAAAGGAAAGGAAAGGAAAACTCATGCACGTTTAGAATAACCTGGGGTGCGTTTCCCAAAGGCATAGTTAGCCTACTATGGTCGCAAGTTCCGTCGTTACCAGCATAGTTCAATGATTCAGTGTTTCCCGAAAGCATAGTTCAAACGAACATTCGCAGTCAACGTCACAAACGTACGTGGTTTGATCTACAGCTTTGGACCTGTGGTTAGAAGCATAGTTTCTTGTTAGTAAGATATATGGGCTTTAATAAATATGCTCTTGG
>JAUMHP010000073.1:1511401-1529577 GCA_032361065.1 Enteromius trimaculatus | reverse complement strand
GTTCGTTTCCAAAACAATGCATTGTACTATGGTGGTTTATCAGCGAGTTACATCGTTGTTCGGGAAACGCACCCCTGAGTGTGAGTAAATGACGACAGCATTTTTATTTTTTTGGGTCATCTACTGTATCCCTTTATCATTATGCAGCTCACTTATTTGAGTTTTTAAAATATTTTACATTTTTCATTAAAAAAATAAAAAAAAAGGTTATTTGGGGTTACCAAAATTGTTTCATTCCATCAAACACACCCATTTAAAACCCATTTAGTTTTATTGCTATAAGAAAAGCACTTCCGATTACTGAAAAGCAGCTCTAGATCCCGACCCTGAATGTGTGCTGTCTGGTTGTTGGATCGTCAGACGGGCTGATTGATATCTGGTCACACCGTGACGAGAACACTCCATCACACAGTCTGTGACACTGTGCCACTCAAATTCTTTCATCTATTACGGCGAGGGAAATTAGCTTTCCACACTCAAATCCACTGTATTTCAGGGGATTAAAACGGCAAAGCCGGAGCGCTGAGATGGCATTAGTACCTGCTTCCTACTGGATCAATTTCATATGTGTGTTCACGCAGGAAAAGCTTTGCTCGCTTCAAAACTAGAGCCGCAAACTTTACTTTCAGTTTTCAGTGGACCATCATAGCTAATGGAATTCTCTTTCTACCCAAGGACAGAGATGTAAAAAAAGAAGAAAAGAAAATATATATATATGCTCAGAGCATTTATTACTGTTAAACCCAATGGCATATTTCTCCTGTCAGAATATAATCTTTGAAGATGGATGCCGGCAATGTCGTTTTCGAGTTTCATAAAACATATTATGTGTGGTTTGTTTTTATTACTTTTGGAGTTTACTGTAAATAAGCTGACACGTGTGACAATTTTATCTCCAGGTGAATAGAGATGCTCCCACAGATAGAGTCCCTCATGAGCAAGGTCACATCACAAAAGCGTAGGAGAACGCAAGCAAACGCAGGTGTGAAAGAGAGATATAAAGTAAGGAGATTGCCTCTGTGTGGTTGTGTTTGGGTGGATTTCACCAGACTGTAAAGCTGCGTGTGACCATAAAGCAGATTGCAAATTATATCTGACCCTCCTAAAGAAGGCTTGATCCCCCTGATAGACACCATAGATGAAGGAGGGTCAGATTTAAGCTTTGCTTGTAAATATGAACACGCATTTCTGTAGTTCTGCCTGATTTTAAATTATCATTTTGCACACCACTAAAATGGTGACACCATTGATATTACCTGAGCGGTGAAAGGACGTTCATTCAAGGACATGCCTTTATTGTTTGTACACACAAGAACAATTTAGCATCTATATCTATTTTATGCAGTTGATTGATCAAGTTTAGCTTTAACTTAATGCTGTTGAAATTGCTAAAAGAGCCAAAATAATAATGAAAAAAAACAACACTGAAATAAGAGCGTGCGGTTTATGAGCCAGACGCTCACGGAAGTTGTATTTTTAATACTAAATGATTAGTTTATGTGTATTATATGCAGTTTAAAAATAAACAAATAAATAAAAAAGTATAATTAACTTGGTTGCATGGGTTGTTTAAACTTACAAATCAAGTTGAATCTAATAAAACTAAGTAATACAAAAAAATAATATTAATAATAATTCAAACAAATGAATTGATGTCTTGTTTATTCATATTGTTATTACTTATCAATACACAAGAGTGAACTTGAATAAGTGAACAATGCATTTTAATTTGTGACTAGCAAAATTCTGGAAAATAAGGTTTACACCTAGATATACAGTATAAAGTTTCAGTTGTTGGTATTTGTTATGTAGCTGTCATTAACTTACAGTAAAAACAAAGAAAAAAAAAACATGAATTTTTCATAGTTTTGGAAAAGAGACAATTTGACAAAAACATTACATTTGGTCAAATTTGCTTAACATACTTTAGAATAAGGCTGCTTTTACTGAGCTATTAACTGAATCGTTGATCGAGTGAGCTGAATACAAGAATCAAATCTGTCAAAACTCAAAACAATGATTCCTACATGCAAGCGTAGGATAACGCAAAAGAGAGAGAGAAAAACAGAGGAGATTACACTATTATATAGTTTGAGGGGAAAGCTGTATATTGATTTCGTCAGACTATAAAGGTGCATGTGACCTCTGTGTGGGTCACTGTATTGGTAGCTGTGGGCACATTGGTTACCTAGCAGAAGAAACAAATTACTTTCTGCATACGATACCTAAAGGAATCCCAAGATATGTGTTTTTTGGGAAAAAAAAGCGTGAGGGAAATGTACATATATAATGTCCTGAAGGGTGACCCAAACAAACATGCTGGTTGTTTTTGCCTTAAGTCACACTAACTTAAGTACAACCAGCCTAGCAACAATTCTTCCCAGAGAACATTTATGTTCTCATGTTTAAAAATGTGATTTTGACCATCTGCGTCCTAACACATGCCAATGCCCATCAAATCTGTGATGCGTTGCATATGGAGCGGAGGGTTCGATCCTGTGCTCGCTTTCGTAAATCGCAACGGACGAAACGGAGTTATATTTAGCTGCTATTTATGTGAAGCTGCTAAAATACTGCCTTCCTCTACAGTGAGTCACTAGTAAATAAGTTTGAACATGGAGTCAAGGAGAGAACAGACGGATGACGAGCCAGACAGAGCAGGCAGGAGTCTTTAACATTCACGCCAACAGAGCCAAGGTCAAACGCTGCCAAGATCTCCCTGCATAAGTTTATTCAATAAATCCACAGGTAATGGCTTTATTTCGCTTGTAACTGTGATTTAATATTTGACGAGCAAAATAAAATAACATGCAATACATACTATGAAAGCAAAGTTAAAATTGAATTCTTTCTTTTATTCAACTTTCTCTCATACACTAAAAGGAGAAATGTTGAATAAGGTGCTGTTTTGCTTTTCATTACAGATAAGGAAAGAGGTCAAACTTGCTTAATTTATTCCAGAATAAGTCATTATTCACTAATAATCGTCTACTCCACCGAGCTGTTAGATGAATCTGGACCTGAGCTGAATCATTGACTGAGTTGAATTTGAGGTTAACTAATTAATTGGAAGGGTCTCCCTCAAAAACCATAATTTGTTCACAAATGAAACTGGCCTGTTCTCTATCTTGTTCGTCACATAAAGCTGCATGACTCTGGATGAAGTGCATGAGTCATACAGTATGCACTGCTTTTATTATAGGCTTTATGGTCTCTTTGTACACCTTTTAAAGGAACTGCATATTCCTCAAAATACATTGATTTGTTTTTCACAGAAGTGTGTGCGTCATGCAGATGGAATGACATGGAGGTGAGTAAATGACAATCCAGGTTCATTGGATAAAAGTTGCAGTGGTGTCCATTTTCCTAATTATTATATCAATGTTCACATTTTGCAACACTTTTAATATCAAATGTACAATGAGTGTCCAAAAACATGCATGCATTTTAATTAATTTATTTTATTTTTTTAATGAAAGAGATGAACATGAATCTGGCAAAATTTTGTTTCAGTAGTTGTTGTTTATATAACCCTAGGGCTCGAGAGCCCGTCGAACCCTGAGCTCTCTCCCGGACAGCACGACAAGTGCGCTTTGCCTTCTATTAATTACCAGTACCTTTGATCTTGTGAAATATCTTTTATTGTGTCTCATGTTTCACACAACTCGTACCCATGCGGTCCGTATCATGAGTTTAATGCTGTGCCGGGTGCGCCACTGAGCAAGTTTACTGAATCAGAAATATCAATAAAATGAAACCGCTTATGTGATGCAAATGACAAAATGTATTAGTATACAAGGCATGCACTGTGGTAAAAGTGTTTTGAGGTTGTGATATGTAGTACTGTGACAGGAACTGTACAAAAATAAAACTTTGTCTGATAGTCTTCAGTTTTTTGTAATATATTATTTATTATTGTGGGTTGAAAACTGCTGTGAACTGTGTGTATAAGTATGTTTTGCAGCAAAAAATAAATAAGGTGGCCTATAGGGGATAATACTGTAACCAGTTGTAATCATCAAACATTGTCATGGATCCTAATGTACCTCAAATTAATCTTTAGCTTTTTGCTAGCTGCTAATGCAGTCTCTGATATACAGTTTAGACTTAGATGCTCTTTAATCTGTGCAAGCCAAACCAGGATTGAACAAGGAAAATCAAATAAGCAGATGGCAATCTCCTGAAATTAGAGTATAGCTGCTTCCTCCAAGTACCAAATTATATCAGCAGCTTTACTTTACCAGTGTTAAGCAGGATGACAAGCTGTTCTTTTATGTCAGTAACATGTAATCCCTTGAAATGTATAATCTGTGCAAAAAAACACCATCAAACTGATTAAGGTTTCATTTTTAGTGAATCATTGTCGCTCTTAATTAATTGTGTTTAACAGCCCAGTGAGGAATTGGTTGATTTGTTTGTTATTCGGATGTCTTTTTCCACAAGGCACGAGGGAACGTCTGTGTGGATGTGTATGTAAATGTGTGCACTTGTCAGAGACATGTATCTGTTTGTGTGCGTGTGTGCGTGTGTGTGTGTGTGTGTGTGTGAGTGGGTGTTTACACGACTGCTGTTGTTTTTGCCCTTCTCTGTGTAAATGCCAGTCAATCCCAGTTGAGCAGGAATTAGTCTGTGTCGAGCATGGACTGCAGAGGGAGGGACGCCACAATACATGTCTGTTTTTAGGTGTTGCACACAGGTGGCTCTCGGCTAGGGAATTCGGCTAATTAAGCAACAACAACAGGATACGAATCCAAGCAATCCTAAGAGATCTGCCAAAGAGCTGGGGATTTCAGTGAATCCTAAACTAAAAAAAAAATCTTGCGTTCCCAGAATTCCATTTCTTGTTCTCTGTCATTTTGAGGGTCCCGGGACTCCACTGTGGAATGAAATGTCTGGCATGTCACATTTTTGGAATAGTCTGATGGGTTAGATGCATCATGATGATGACAGAGAATTTTATGCAATGATTCCAAATCTATGGGTGTAGTTATAATGAGGGAGAATAGCAATGGAAGCTATTTCTCTGTCTCAGAAATACATAATATTTGCTTTATTTACAACTTTAAAAATGAATAAAATAAATAAATGAAAGCGTTTAACAGTATCTTAGAGACATTAAAACAGCGTACAGTAGGTTGAGCACTCACACTGACCTCTTGGCCTCATGGATGTGCGTACATTGATTGCAATCTCTGTGATTAAAAGTTACGAAAAATAAACTTATTGAAGATATTTTAATGTTTGAATTCATAGTTGATGTGCGATAGTATACCGCCGCATTGTGAGTCCCATCGAAACACAAGAGATAAAGTGTTTCTATTTTCTCACTCTGAGACAGAAATGTGCTTCCATACAATGTCTGTCTTATAATCCGAAATGAAATAACAAAAAGCCTCAGAGACATACTGTATAAAACTACATCATTAATCACAAAACAACATACCAGTCTACAGAAATGCTGAGAGAAATAATACTGATAGAAATATATTTACAGATGGTTCACCATGAATATAAACATGAATCCATTATTGTAATGACATGTACCATATGACATCATCAAATCGTGTCTAATCTGTCGGCACTGATAACACACCATTAGGACAGAATCTAATCACACCTCGACTGCTCATCCCACAGTGCACACAACAACTGACTCATGAAATGACATCATTCACAGCGTTTATTACGCGACTACATAACACTCCTGAGGATCTGGGAGGTAAGCTCTTTCTATTTCAGGCACACAAAAATGTTTCCTTCTGGCCTGAGAAGGTGTGAAGGTGATTTGACTGAACCGTCCCAGCGCACTCCCCCTGACCCTCCACCATTTCACCCTGCTGCTCTCTGCCCTCTCCTGGCCTGTGCTCAGGATGTCCACCTGCCTGTGAAATGGAAACCATCGACTATTCGAGGCTCCACAGAAAACAATAAAATGTCAATTTTCGACTGTCTTTCCAGCTAAAGTAGGTGCATTTGGATTGTTTTAAAAGCAGTTAAATTGCGTGGCTCTTTTCCTACTTCAACACAAGCTACACTTATCAGTAAGTAATAGTTTTATGATATACTCGTGGTATAGAAAGAGAGGTAAAGAAAGAGAAACAGTTATAATGTCACAGTATCACAAGATTTTAATATACTGGTAACATTTTACAGCAAGATGTCATTTATTAACATTAGTTAATGTAATAATGTATTGCAGAGAAATGTGTTTAATTGGCTAAAATCTAAATTAAGTGAATGAATCAGTTGATTGAATAACTGGTAAATGAATCACCCTGACTAAATGTACATAAAATTTGTATGCATGAATTTTGCCTATATTCAGAGTGACTAACTGTGTGTTTACAGTATTTGTTTCATTTAGATTTTTGGAATTGGACATTATTCAAACATAAAGAATAATTAAATCAGGAGCAGTTTTATTTTTACAGTGTACCATACTATGGTACCGCCACACTACCTCAGGAAAGCACAAGTAAGGTTTGGCCCGTGATTTTGAGAGAAAAAAAAAAAAAGAAAAAAAAAAGGTAAATGGTTTTCATTCCTGCACTCCTAAAGTAGTGGACTCGATTAGGACCACGGACTGGATTAGAAAGCTAGGCCAGGGCAGGAGGGCATCGCAGCACACAGGATATTCGTGCAGACAAACTGGCAGGACTCCGGTGGCACATACCCAGCTGTGCCTGTGGTGGGAGACGATAAAATGGGCAAATGTGCAGGCAGCCAGATGACCACATGGTTGAGTGGTGAGCTTAGAAGGATTACAGACAGAGAAAATGTTCAGAGCTTACAGGGCAGAGGAGATGTTGGTTGTTTGACATGCGGCAGGAATTACGCTCAGATTAGAGGTACAGCGTACAGCCAAAGCGAAGCTTTATGGAAATACAGCCAAAAGAATGGTTCATGGAAATAAAGAAAAGCAAAAAGAGGATTAGAGCTCGAATCCTTTTACTCAAGACTTCTTAGGCAACTTTAATTTTGTTTTCACATTCAAAGCGAATTAATGTGAGACTTTGGAATCTGTGAGTCCTCGTATTCGTACGCAGTGACGTATCAGCGATAGCCAGGCTTTCAAACAAGTTCTTGTCAAACATGCTAGATGAGTGCTTTTCACGGCAATGCTTAAAAACTGTCCACTAAATATGTGTTAATGTCTAATTCTGTACCTCTTAACGCTCAAGTGCGACCTTTATGAAAATAGCCATGCGTCACCACTCATCTCATCCCTCACACACACACACACTACCCATCTGTGTTAGAGATGTCACAGTCCTAACGCTGGAGAAATCTTAATGTTCCACTTTCATGCACGGGGCTCACCTCGGCTAATGGCTAAGCTGCCGTGACCGCTTTGCATTCTCTGTGCTAAGCTCAATTCGCCATCGCCTTTCCGGCTCTGACAGGGGAGCTTTTTTTTTCACCTCTCCCGTCTCTGCGCGCCATTCCAAAACGGGAGCATCCACATAAATACACGCGCTTGCTAACACACGCACACAAATGGGCACGGGCACAGCCAAGCTGCCTTTGTTTCCCCAACCCAATTTGTTCCTGCCAATATCGGTCTGATGGATGGCTTTTTATTATCATGCCATGGCGACAGATTGAAAGATTTCCTTGCCGTTGCCATGCTTTTGTGTGTGCAGCAACATTTGCCCTGGATTTAATCAAAAGCAAGCAGACACACACACATTCGTACATGCCACACACGAGTGATGGAATTGGCAAAAATTCGCATGGATCAGAGAGAGACAGAGAACATGAAAAAGTAGAAAGCAGAGAGAGAGAGAGCTTAGAAATGGGGAGGGCAAAGACCTTGAGCTCCAAGTGATGATTTTCTGCTGCTTTTCACATCAGAAACAAAACAGATCAAGTATACAGTGACCATTATCCAGGGACAGTACCCATTTTTGGTGGCCTATCTACCAAAAAATGTTCTGTTTTTTATCGTGCTCATAAAGTGAAATCTAATTCAACAAGAAAGATTACACAGCAAAGCTGCTTCAGCCATGTGGTGTTTGTTTTGACCTACAGAGGGTGCTGCTTTAAGTCATTAAGTCAAGGTAGTTTTTGCCATAAATGGGTTGAGTTTTGGTAGGTTAGCCACTGCTGGCAGATGTTGTAACTACACCACCTGGTTCTAGACCTTATGAAAATGTAGTATTTCAGTTTATGCGATAGCTCTATAGCACCATTGTTGAAAAGTAATTAGCTAGTAAAGTAGATTTATGTATTTTTTTTCTGGAGTTCCCGAACATTATCATTAGAATTGTAAAATTGTCATTACCGCAGATTGGAGAGATTTTAAGACAAAAGGGTTTGATCATAAATTTGTACAGCCTTACCGTCATGCTGTGGAATTGCAATGTGGGAAAAAAAAAAGAAAACGTGCAGCACTGAGATGCCTAAGGTCCCAAAACGTCAACCCTTTGACTGACAGATGATCTGACCAATCACAATGCCAAATTCTGTCTGATAAACATATCAGAGTGGAAAGTAGATTAAGGTCAGTGAATTAAAGGGATAGTTCACCCAAAAATAAAAAGTTGATGTTTATCTGCATATTCCCAGGGCATCCAAGATGTAGGTGACATTGTCTCTAAAGTAGAACACAAACAAAGGTTTTTAAATCAAACTGTTGTAGTCTGTCAGTCATATAATGTAACTTAATGGCAAACAAACTTTCCCGAGAATCAAAACAAAAAAAACATACACAAACAAAACCAAATTAAATCCTATGGCTCATGACAGTTGCAGCCTATTACCCCTACAGAATGATAAACTGTAAGCACAAACTTTTCCATAACTTAGTTATATGGTAAGTACACTTTCTGTTATGTAAGTAAAATGGCCATTACTAAGTACTTACTGGGTAATTACTCTGTATTACACTTTACACTTAAAGTAAAGTGTTACCAAATTTATTAAAAAAAAATGGCAAAATTTTAAAGCTAACACACTCATGTGTTTTTTTCCCTGTGTGAGAACGTGATGTGTGGCATGAAAGAGACATGGCTTGTCGGACGTTGCAACAGTAACTAAGGGAGGCGGGCTTTACGGTCACATCAGATTTTATGCAAGTAGTTCATAAAATGAAGGTGTGGGGTTAGTATTTGTTTTAGTGTAGGCGATCAGCACAGTGATTGACATGACTAATTTAATTTTCAGAATCACATGTGGAACAAAGTTTGTGGAAAGCTGGTTTGGAAAAAAAAAAAAAAAAAAAAAAAACTTCATCAGTCAAGCTCTACAAAAAAATCTAAACAATTAATGTTGTACTGACTGCTGAAGTCAAATTATCCCCCGTTTTCATATCCAAAACAATCTGGATCACCTTAAACGAATATTGATACCATTTCACCTGGCGCCTGTTGATTTCTCCCCATCCTCCGTGTTCAGCCACATATCTGCTCTCATACCAGGAGCAAACAAATGATGAAAAGAGGATTAAAAGATATCTCCATCAAAAGCTGCACCCTTCCCCAAACGCCTGCCTGTCATTCTTATCGCCGCAGCAAGCTTTCAATTTATTTCCCTCTTGTTCAGCGGGCAGGGGGCGCAGGAGATGAAACCGGCTCCCGTGAACATTCTCGTTCCTGTAGGCCCATACAGTATCTCTCCAACATCTTCATGATGAAAGTATCAGAGCAACAAGTAGAAGTGGATGATATATAGAAAAACTATATAAATGCAAGCATTAACATGGGTGCACTTCAACATACATGCACGCAGGACCTCCTCCGCTCTCAGGCATTCATGGGGAGAGAGTATGTGGCCACAGGGTCCCAACAGTAATCTCACATTGCATGGTAATTATGGGGGGGAAATGATTCCCTCTTCCCCTCGGCGCTCGGAAGTCAGCCCTCTTTGAGTCAGCTTGATTTCTTTTTCTCTCCGCTGGCCGTGGGAGGAAGGACTCCTTTGTGTAAGCCCACACAGCCTTAAAGCTTTCGGATACATTTTATAACATGCGTTTGAGTATCTTCATGCACTCGCACCAAAATGGGGCTACAATTTATCTATCTGGTGTAGGTTGTGTGGGTGTAGGTGCTTTGTGAAAACTGGGCCACAGTGATGACAGCACTCATATCGTGTAATAATAACGTTATCCAGTGCAAAAAGAGGGAGAATACAAACAAGAGTAAATCACATTTTTACGGTCCGCAGAGAAAAGACTTAAACTCTGCGTTTCTTTCCACTAGCTTAGACTGTTTTGTCTTCATCTTCTCACAAGTGGGACAAAGTTTGGTTTTGAAAATGAGACTCCTCATTGCTTGACTTGATGTAGCGCTAACACTATGCTAATTTGGAATTCATATTTTAGGGGTGCGCTTTCTTGCCCACAGCATCAAGGTATAGGGAATAAAAGTAAATATGTTTAGAGGAAACTCCTGAAAAATGTATCAATTGGCTTATTCTCTACTGTCCAAAAAAGTTGTTTTATGTATTTAGCTACGTGCTTTCAAGTGCAATTTCACTGAAGTACACTAAAGGAATCGTATCTGACCAAATGCGTGCCTCTTTATACATTTCTGCAAAACTGAAAAAAACAAAATTGCTGCAGTTTCCAGTTGAATAAACACTTATTTTGATTAATAAATGCTAATTTTGCAGAATGCTATATTATGACTTCAAAACATTTTTAACATCCTGCACGATTTGAAAAAACTTTTTTTCGTCACATGCTGTACAGCTCATATGAGTTTTCTAGTTCCAGTTCTAGATATTTCCAGCATGATGGAGCATTAATCTTTAGCCACTCTCTGGATATTTCCCTTTGAAACTGCGGAGAAACGTACAGTAAGGTACATAACTGTGGGGTTGAATGTATTTCCAATGAGCCAGGGTCAGGGTATGCAACTTGGTATGCAAGGACCGTTAATCTATCAGTCAATCAAACGTTCACTCGGTTGTCCAAACAGGAAATCAGCCACTCAAGCATTTAACTGTGACCAATCAGTCAATCATTTAATCAAGGTATCAATACTTCTGAATCTGTATTAATGAATGTGCTGACTCTCTTAATGATAAGATCTCTGACTCTGAAAACGATGGCGGCTAACTGCCGGTAAAACTGGGCGGGCATGGGACAGAAATGTTCTCGGTGTGATTTCTTTCATCTTCTTTCCCTCTCGCGTCACATCTCACCTCGGCTGTCTCATTCCCACCTCGAGGACCAGTCCAAGCTATAATCATTCCAACCTTGATTTCCTGCCATTTTGCTATCATGGGGCTGTTTGATGGGGATAATCAGTCTCATTCATTATTTATTTGAAGACGTGTGTGCGCGTGTGCTCGCTCCGTGCCCTGTGCGCCCTCTCGTCAGAGTGATTAGCACTGAAGATTGCTTTAATTAAGCTAAAGCTGTGTATCCACAGATACCATATTCTGCCCACACCGTCCTCCTGTGTCTCCTGAACTGCCTGGAAGTGTGCGGGTCACTGCGCTGTTACCTTACACTCCTCCTCTTTCTCATGAAACCTGAAGCTGCCATTAAAAATGCTTCACCCACTTCAGTGAACTTTGCCTGCTGTATTAGATAATAAAATTCCATTGTAATAAAATAATCATTGCAAGCTCTGATACACAATTACTTGTAATTCAGGCTGCCTAAGATCTAAGTTTTCAAATTTGGAATGTCAAATCTGGAACTCATTTGAAACCTTAAAAGTAAGTCCCTACATTCAGAAAATACCAGCAGCATGCCAAATTTACTGTTTCTGTAAATATTGTGAACATATTAATATTTTAAAACTGAGCCTGTATACAGTATTGTATATCACAATGCAAAGTGCCCTATTTAACAATTGATTTCAAGTTCCACAATATTACAATAGTGACTGCATTTTGATATTTTATTATTATTAGGGGTTAGAGTATGTAGCACTGTGATTTGGTGAGTCTACGACGCACCATTTTTTTGCAAATTCAACTTATATCCGATACCTACTTCGCAAGGGGTCCCAAAAAAGTTCAAAAGTCGAGGAGCTTTTTTACGACAAAGGCTATAACTCGTGAACAAAATGAGATCTTCACCAAACTTTGTACACATGTGTATTAGCAAGAACTTTCATCAAATCAAAACAAATAGTGCAGATCTATCACAAGGGGCGCTATAAGACTGAAAAAAACTGTTTCTGGAAAACCATTGGTCCGATCAACTTGAAATTTGGTATGCAGTGTCTTTGTCCAATGTCCAATAAGGATCTATGAGGACACTGGCATATCTAAAAAAAACATGGCCGCCATCGGCCAATTACATTTGAACACTTATTAGACAAGGTTAACGGAGGTCGATCAGAAGGAAACTCGATGCGCATATTTGACTCATGATCCTAAAGGTCTATACGAATTTTAAAAGAAATCGGCCACTATTTGGTGCTAATGAGTTTTTTGCTCTGTAATCATGTGGTGTTTCACACATCCACACAATATGCATATCATTTCATAGATCTCCTCATAGTGAGCAACTTTGTCCCAAAAAAAGTATTGCTGTCAATCAAATCATTCATTAATTATTAATAAATATGTTAAAAACCTACTTTTGTGAACTACCCCTTGATTTTCACTCAACCAAACCACTGCAGTAATAATCTGTAGACTCTCTAGATCAATAAATATATATATTTATATATAATAAATTTGTCCTTTTGGTACATGCAAAATGCATGTAAAAATATTTCATAGAAATGTGTTTTGTTTTTAATAACAGTTGCATCACATTTTGAAAAATCCCTGTTGTCATTTCCTTTATGAAAAATAAACATGCTTTTAGTGTAATTGTAATCATGGAGTTTGGGCATATTAGTTACCAGTTGTTTAACCACCATTGTACTAAAAAAAAACATGGTTAAACTATGATAGTGTTGCAAACCCACTGCATTAGAGATAGTATTAGAGTTGGTTATTATTACGGTATTCAATCACCTTAGAAAGTTTGTTACAACTAGTGAAGTAACTTCAAATAATCAAGAGAATACTAAAAATGACATTTGCACTTCTGTTTCACACTTTACTACGTTAGATACTGAGAATCAAAATCAACTCAATATATGTACATAATTATGATATAAAGAATTCACATAAATGCAATTAAAATATACATACAAGGAGCATAGGAATGACGCAAATAACTGAAACAAATAGGTACCGCAGTTTAGGCCTCAAGAATATACAATAATGGCATTATGCAAATCAAGCATTGATTGCACGTTTCTGGTAGGTTTCAGAGTCACCGTTCAAATGTCTGATTACTGTGAGTTTGGGCCTTGAGCTGTAGACTTAGGTCCACTGATGCATCATATCCAAATAAATGCAGAGTTCCATGAAATGTCAGAATATTTTTTGTGAATTAATCCTTTTCGTGTGGGGTGTACAATCCTTCAGTTTGTGGTTCTACAATACACAAATAAACTAATTAGAAATAGAAAGTACTGAAATGCCATGCATGTTAACAGTTCAAAGAAAATGCTACGTCAAGACAGCTCTGTAATGTGGTCATACTTGTCCCGATTAGCACGATATTTCACAGAATAATAAATTATATAATAATTATCCTGAAGTTCTAACTTAGCATAGATTTGTCTATGAAAACGCTATGATAATGAGTTAAATTAACACTCACGTTCTTCAATGACGCAGATACAAAATCCACACGAAGCAAACTTCGGTGAGAGAAACAAAAACACCCAATCTGCAGACGATCAAGATCACAAATATTCTTCCCACAGTTCACAACGGCAAATCACTGTATGATGACATCCCATCTAGAACTAATTCACAACTTAACATCCGCCATCTCCCTCTTCTGCGAAAACAACAAATCAATCGCAACTCAGCACAGCCCTTTTAATAGGAAAAACATTAACAAACTTAATTTGAAAGAAAGGTTAATTTGATGTTACGTGATTTTTTTGGTTTCTTTGTGTTTATTTTAATTTTCTAATGCACCACTGATGCATTTTCATCAAGAAATGCAAGATGATCTCATTTGAACATCGCAGATGGAAGACACTGGTCATCTGGATGGTGACTAGTGAGTGATAAAGGGGACAGTCAGCTTTCATCCTGAAATATGAAAGCAATATATGAGTATTTTAAAAGGTTTTTGGCTGTTTTGCTGTTGAGAGCTGTTGCCGTGTAAGCGCTCCCGGCGATCATCTCTTCCATGAAATGCTCAATTTTAACGACCATGCTTTTTAAAGGCACTTTTGTGAGAGTAACGAGAGAACAGTCATAAATATTAAGACCGTGATAGAGTAGCTGTGCTGCCTGACATTTAGGTCTGAAGTCAATCAAACACATCAGACCTCCTCTGAGGAAAGATCTGCATGTGAGCCTCCGCTTCAGAGTTTCTGCGCTCGCCTCCTTCCGACAGATTTTTTAATTTATCCAGAGATTTGTTATAATGTCCCTTCATGTTTCTTTCAACACACACTCTTGATGCGTGACATTTCTGTCTTTCTCTCTTTAGCGTAGTTTTGTTATAAACGTTCAGACGTATGAACCAATTGAGTGGCGAAGGAGCTCCAAAATAGCGCCCTTACCGTCCACTCCCACTTCTTGTCAAACACACAAAGATTGTCTGTGTCGTTTTTGCCTAATACCAAGTCTTTCATCTCCAGATTTCCTTTTGTGTTCTGTCTCTTCCTCATCTCGTCTACGTGCTGTAATTCTAGAATAGAACATGGCATAGCCCAGAATTACACACTGTCATGAAACATACAAAAGTGTTGAAATTATGCAAGGCGAACAGTCATGTATCTGTCAGATGTGCTTATTGGTGCTGCTGACGTTTCGTTAATTACATATGGCGTAATCAGGGCAGGTTCGCACATTACTGTACAGAAAAGAAGACAATGACAAGAAAAAAACCAGGCTGTGGGATGCGCAGACACATACAATATTATCAAACTCAATTTTAAGCACTTTTTAAAGCAGCTTCCATGCAAATAAATCAAAAGCTAAAAAAGACAAAAGGGAGTCAGAAATAAACTCTGAAGGTATTTATTTGTCATTGATTTCCTGTATGAAATGTCAGCAGTAAACGCTACATTTTTGAGTTACTCATGCAAAACTGTCCACCACAATGCTAGCATGTTGTGGAAGGTTGCCAGGGTGTTGCATTATAGTTGCAAATGTGTTCTTAGGGGTTATAACGCGTTGGAATGTTGTCACCAGGGTGATCTCGGTGGTTGCTAGGGCACTGCTACTTTGCACTCATAGCTTTAGAGAGTACTTTGCAGTGTCAAATGTAAAATACATGATAATAATACAAAATATGATAATTATAATAAAAAAATAATAATACAATGATATAAAACAAACTAAAAATATATAATACAGTGATAAAGAAATTGGTGATGTCAAACAATTAATTGCACAAAAAGTTTTTTAAACATTTTAACCAAAAAAAAAACAAAAAAAACAACATAATATATGTGTGTGTGCTGTGTATATTTATTATGTAAATATAAATACACATACATATATATTTTGGAAAAATACTATGATTATATATTAAATATATTATATATAAATTATATGAATATGTAAATTACACATACATATTTTCTAAATATATTCTGCATGTGTGTATATTTATATATATATATATACATAATAAATACACAGCATGCACACATATATAGTATGTGCTCAAAAAACGTTTTGTTTGACAGCACTAAAATAAATAAAAAATAAATAAATGGACAATGTTTGTTTGTTTATTTATTTTACATGCATTATATATATATATATATATATACAGTTTAATTGCATTATTAACATGGAACTTTAAGTATAAAATCATGTGTCATTGTCCTAAAAGTGTTGTCTAAGAACTTGTAAATTTACTTTAAATACGTTATAAACTGTAAATGATACAGTGTCCCTGCAATAGTACCATTGACTCTTTCCTTGTTCTGTTGTGAAATTGACCAGACTGCTGCAGTTATTTAGGCCAGATCTGATGCAAGTTATCATTAACCTTACTGATGATAATAAGGGTCATGATTAAAGCCCTGATGAAAGGATACTGTAGGTAATCGTACATTAAAGTGTAAAAACAGGTCCAGCAAAAAATAGTATCGGCGACACGGCATAACAAGCCAGCAAATAAAACGAGAACGGGCTAAATTTACCATGCATGTTTCCCCACAAATGAACTCCCAGCGGTATTCATTCAGTGCTCACCCTAAAGAACAGAGGATGATTATTTAACAAAGAAAAACTCAGTAGAAGGGAGAGAGAGCACGATATGCATGCCGGAGAGACAAAGACGCAGATATGGAGAGTTTCTCTATCAGTCTTTCTCTTCTTCAACTGTAAAGCGCCTGTTGTTGTTGTTGCTATGTTTCATGTGTTATTGCCTGTCACTGTCACCGTCATTGAACCCAGGGTGCGCTCATCTGCAAAGTTGCGTTTGTTCTGCTGAAGAGGAGAAGAGCACGGGGAAATAATTGATGCCCTGATTCATGCAGCTGATGTATGCCAGCAGCTCCGGATTTAAGATCTTTAGAGGAATAGAAGGAAATCAGTGTTCCATTAGCAAGTCGTGACGAAGAGAGTGTTCACGAGTTCACATCTTACAGTGTGTGCATGGCAGACATAACGCTTTATTTCATCTACAGTGAGCAGCAGACCCCAAAACCTGCTTTATTCCAATTAGTGATTCCGTGTCACTGCCCAAAACAAGCTGGGTGCTTAATTCACGGCTGGCAATTACATTTACCCACTTTGTTATAAAATGAACCTCAGAGTTGCAAGTGAAGCTAAATGTCATCCAGAAGTTTCAATGTTTTTCTTGCATCTGCATTAATGAGGCTGGGCTATCCAAGCCTATAGCTAAAATATTCCAGACCGAGAATTATACTTAGTACATTTAGTACTTTATTAAAAGATAACCATTTGATGCATTGATTATTAAACCAAAAATATGTTTTATAAATATTAAGGGCCGGGACTTTAATGCGTTAATTTAGATTAATTAATTACACAAAAATAACGCGTTACATTTTTTTCGCACTTATTTTTGCACCGCGGAACGTTTATCACTGGATGAGTTTTGGCAGACCGATTATACTGGAGCACCAACTAGCGTTTCTAATGTTCTGAATGTACTTGAAAGTAGAGATGCACCGATCCATATCGGCCAATATGTTTGCGCGTTTTGTCAGTAAAGCCGGTGTTGTGCCGAATTTTGACTCCCTGCCGAATTATGACTCCCCTCGTTGAAATCAATAGTAATCCTAACCCCGCCCCTAATCATAAACCCCTCCCCCACACCTAACACTAAACCTACCAAAACTAGGCAAGTCATAATCTGGCAGGGGGTCAAAATTCGAAAAATTCGCTCGTCAGTGAACAACGGCTTTGTGTACGGCTCAATGTGAAATCACCCACGGCACAAAATTGGTCTGTCGGAATTGGTTGAACAAAAATAATCAATATTTTGTTGCTTAAGCTTATGTATTCAGTCATTTTCAATGGTATACTAAAAATCCACTCACTCACTGTTCTCAAGTAAAATATTTATATGCGATTAATTTCGATTAATTAATTATAAAGCCTCTAATTAATTAGATTTTTTTTTTTTTTTATCGAGTCCCGGCTCTAATAAATATATTTAATCAAACGTCTATCTTGCAGTTATTTAAATTAAATGCTAATTTTACTAGCAGTTTCTGAGCTGCTTATCTAATATACCTAATCATATAGCATTTTTTAATTTCTTCTTTATTTGCTGGTACACTCATAATCAGTTTTATGATATGGCAAGTCATGCAGGTAAGGTTGAACTTTAAATGATTATTCACTACAGCATTAATTGTGAATTTGTAAGACTTCTGAAAAGAATAAACACAATGTACTAGATATTTAAGGCACTCATATATCGGCATTGCATAACAGAGTGTGACACATGACCAATGAACATAACCATCTGCTTCATATGTATTAATAAACAATGCCAGTTCATCAGAACACGCTCACATTACAAGCAGATATCAATTAATGTGATTAGCATTTTATTGCTATCATAACTAAAAACACAATAACATATAGAAGGAGGCTACTCTTTAGATAACAGAACACTATTCACTGCTACCTAGGGCTGGGCGACACGGCCAAAAAAAGCATTTACATTTATTTATTGTTTATTTTATATTTTATATATGTAT
>JAUMHP010000073.1:1479418-1501290 GCA_032361065.1 Enteromius trimaculatus | reverse complement strand
TGTTTCCTGATATATAAAAAGTAATATAGATATATAGTGCATCCTAATTTAAAACAATATATTTATATATATATATATATATATATATATATTATTAGTATTATTGTTAGCAATAAATATTATTGCTAACAATAATAAATAATTTATATATTAAGCAATAATAAATATGCATACACACAAACATATATAGTATGAAAAGAATCATAATTCTGTGAAAAAGTCTGGAAAGCAACCCAGCAAACTGCTGAATTACAATGTCCACTGTTCCACTGCTTTCAGCACACCGGCCTTTGAAGTTCCAGAACTGAGTGCCCACTGCATATGAATAAAATAGACATAATCTGTGCTATAAGGTGTTTTGTTACTTTGTCATGCTAGATGTGAAGCGCTACACAGATCAATCAGAAACCTTATGACTAATTCAGGAGATGCTCTTCTTTCATGTGCATTGGAAGGTGAGGAATTAATCGGAGAGACATCGTCGACAGACTTTGTCACCGTGAATTAAAAGCTCCTCGGACTGTAAGCCAGCGTATATTCGTTTACTCTTACACACATAATAAAGCAATTGCCCTCAAGCAAGCTGGATAAAAACACAATAGATGCTCTCCACAGAAAGAGGTTAATGGGACATTTAATCAAGTGAAATTCTAGAGACACCACAGTGGCCCCGGCATCATGTCATATTTAGATACACAGGGGCCTTATAAAACCAGGCATAACAGAGATCTGTTTCTTTCAGAGTCTAGAAAATGCAGCCAGTAGGAGTGTGTGGTCAAGGACACTGTGTTAGGAAGTCCAATACAGTCACAACCAATTTCTACGTATTTCACGAGGTGGCTTCATACAACCTCACTCATACAATTTTGTACTATTTGTCTAAAACCTCAGTGAGGGGTAGGTTTAGGGGCGGGGTTAGGTGTAGGTTACTCCTACAAATTCATACGTATTAGCAACTCATAAAATAGGCTACCTACTCTATAATTTAGCAAAACTTGTCGAGGCATTGCCGTATACAGCACAGCCTCTCCTACCTTACAACTTTTATAAAACGATTACCACACAATAAAAAAAAAGAATTTAAACCAAAATTATATGGATTGAAATATTACCAAGCTCATAAATGCAGTCCTTCCGCTAAAAAATATTCCCTAAGAGCAACAGTAAATGCAAGAGAATTTTCCGAACATACTTAAATACAGACAATAGCGGAAAATAGCTTTTCATCAGTTATTTTTTAACACTATATTTGATATTTTCTTACACACAAACATCTGCTTATCTCTCAGCTTGACGTCTTTTTGTTTTAAAACAGACCGATTTGCGGCATACAAGGAGATTACAGTGTAAACTGATGGAAATATGGACATACAAAACCATACCAAAAACAAGAAACTCATAGGTCCAGTAATATTCCCTGCTCACATTGGAAACTGTCGGTTTTTAAGAAACTTTTATTAGACGGGGAGGGGCCTGGTCTCAAAATTAAAGATGAAAGATGTAACAAAATGCCAGCAGAGTCACTCATACTTCATTACATAAACAACAGGCATTTAATAATAAAATACATAATACACGGAACAGCTCTATGCTGTATTAGTGATTGTTTATGATGCTAAGTGTGGTTGCTAAGTGTGTTGTTCAGTGATACACAGAACCAATGTGTTAAGTGGTCATAGCAATGCTGTATCGTGAATATACTGTAACACAGCTGCTGCCCAATCAGAATCCAGGAATGGAACTATTTATAATAATTCCTAAGAGATGAGGTCGCCTGAATTTGTACCAAGTAGCCACCTCGTAAAATATGTACGAATTGCCATGAGATTGGGCTGAATCTTCATTTCTATAAAGGTGCATGCATGTAAACCCAGATGAGGGGTGGAAGTCCTACAGGACGGCCCAGCATAGAAATACCAACAGGTCACAGGCTAATGCATGGATTGTGAGAATCCTGAATTAGCTCAGTTGATCCCGCGACCTGGTGCGTATTATCTGCAATCCTAAAACAGCGGGGCAGCAAAATGACATTTTCTCTGCATGAAAAGTTGTCCACCCTCGATTCCCCCCCCCACACACACACCCCGTACAAGATCATCTCAGCCATTATACGGCACCATTTAAGGGTATTTATGATGCTGTCTTTGATGTGAGCGTGATCATTGTGTAAGTATCAAATGATGATTATTATGTTTTTGCAGATAATGATGGTTATTTTAAGTCTGTTCAGTACACACCTGCAGAGCCGCATTCATTATCCGCTGCGAGCAGCTCACATGCTAATGATGTGCTTCGTAAAAGCTTCATTAACACTCATTTCCATTAAGTCAAATTTGTTGTTCAAGATCTGTACATGTTTGCTTCTGATCTCTGGGGCGAAACACCCCTGCAAAGTAAGTACACTTGGATGCGAGTTAAAATGAAACAATGCCTCTAGTTATTGATTTATTGAAATTGATTAAAAAGCAGATGTTATCAGCACAACACTTAGCGCCTAGTTTTGTTCTCAATCAGATATTAAGGTTAATATCAAGCATCATACCAATGCTCAAAAGAAATCTTAAATGGATAGTTGAAATGGGTAATTTTGACCATTTAACTGTGCATCTGAATGCTATTCTTGGGTCTAAACTGCAAACTTCTGTTTATGTTTATCATTTGTTAATGTCTTGATTACGTCTGTAACCTTCGTTACGTCATTGACTAACGTCATGTGTGTGTGGGGGAGGTGCATGAAGAGTGCATGAACGATCTTGCAAATAAGGGGAATATGGTTAAAAGCGTTGAATAAAAAGCCAGGACAGAGGAGGTGAAGGAACACTCCATCGGCACAGTCCAAGTTACTCTGCTTAACTCGACTGAGGGGCAGCGGAGGAACCAAATGTAACCTGTCTGTTAGAAACTGGAAATAGCAACGGAATGTCGTTGCAAGCCAACACCCCCCAGAGCTCCGGTAGCTACCTGGTGTTATCAAAGACACAGGAGGCCACAGGGTCCACGCACAGATGATAAAACCTGGAAAAGGTGTTGGGTGTCGCCCAACCCACGGCTCTGCAGATGTCTGCTAGAGAGGCACCGTGTGCCAACGGCCAGGGGGAGCCCACACTGCGGGTGGAGTGGGCTCTCACTCCCAGGGGGCATGGCTCACCATGGCCTTGGTAAGCCAGAGTGATGGCATCCACAACACAATGGACCAACCTCTGTTTGGAGAAAGCATTCCTCTTCTGCTGTCCTCCAAATCAGAGAAAAAGCTGCTCAGAGTTACGAAAACTCGTAAAACTTTATGTCCAAAGGTCGAGATGCTGGTGCCAAATTGTGCCCATACCCTGTGAAAGAAGGTCCTCCCTCAGTGGAATTTTCCAGGGAGGGGCTGTCGTCCTTGCATAAGGAGCATAAGGTCTAAGGACCAGGTTAGGCTGGAGCGTGTCGGATGCACAATTCAACTCTCCCTGAATATGAATGACCCACAGTGAATTGAACCACAAATTACTTCAGAGGAGAAGATGACGGGTGAGTTGCGACAGGTGATGGGAGCGAACACCACCCTGGTGGTTGATGTAGGCTACGGTCCCAATGTTGTCTGTCCGAACCAGAACATGCTTGACCTGCAACATTGAAAGAAACCAACGCAGAGCGAGCCGCACGGCCAGTAATTGGAGGCAATTGACATGCCACTGCAGTTGACGTTCTGTCCAGGAGCTCGAGGCTGCTTGCCTGTTGCATACAGTGCCCCAGCCTGTAATTAATGCATCTGTGGAACCTACCACTTGCCAAGACACCTGCCCTAAGGGCACACTGGCCTGTTGGAAGACAGGGTCCGACCACGGACTGAAGAGGTGGCAAACCTGGAGTGGCAAACCAGGCAGCCTAGCCTGAGAGTACTTCAATGCCATGCCCATCTCTGAACTTGCCCTGCCACCAATGTGATCTCATATCAAGCAGACCGAGCGGCATGACCGCGGATGCGGCTGCCATATGCCCCAGGGACCTCTGAAAAAGTTTCAAAGGAACTGCTGTCTTCTGCTCAAAAGCAGCAAGACACTTCAGCATTGACTGTGACCGTTCGTGAGTGAGACGAGCTATCATATTGACAGAGTCCAACTCCGTCCCGAGAAAAGAGATCCTCTGCATGGGGGAGATTTGCTCTTTTCCCAGGTGACCCGAAAACCCAGTAGACTTAGTTGCCGTAGCACCAAAGTCCCTGTGCTCACACAACTGATCCTTTGAGTGAGCTAATATTAGCCAATTGTTGAGTTCAGGGCACCCTCCGCTATCTTGGTAAAGACGCGGGGAGACAGGGCCAGCCCAAAGGGGAGGACCTTGAACTGATAAGCCTGACCCTCGAAAGCAAACCGAAGGTCGTTGTTGAGGCAGTATTGAGTCGTGACTGTACTCCTTCATGCAGATGGCTGCAAACAAGTTCTGGGATCGAACGCAAAATAGGATGTGTCTCAGTGTTAACATTTCTGAGGAGAGAGGAGCTCAACTGTGCCCTATATGTAAATGGTACCTTCCATGATATAGTGCGCTCCTCATACACCTCCGGGAAGAAAGGCACTGGGGCCAGACATGGCTGGGATCCGCGCCCAAAGCCATCGTCCTCCCTCAAACGCTCGGGGGTCGGTGAGCGAGTCACCTCCAACTCCACTTCAGATTTCCTCTGAGCAGTCGCCCAGTAGGTTTCTTCCTCAGCAAAGGCTGACAATAGCCTCTCCTCTGATGCAACGAGAGACATCTCATCCTCTACCAGAAGCACCAAAAGAGATGCTAGGCCCGCCGCGGGATCTTCTTTCCAGGTAATCTTCTTTTTTTCCCTCTTCTTCCTCAAAACCGATCGCCTCTGAAGAGGAAAGCTAATGGTGGTTAGCACGCCACCATCTTATACACGCATGTACGGGGAGTGGCTTGGCATGCAAAAACCACTGGCCAATTTTCAATGCCATTTTCTCCAAAGATCAGAGTCAATTGGTCTCCCAGGTGGGACCCCATGATGTCAGTCAATGACGTAACGTCAAAGTGACTGACTGAAAGGGGAACAACTATTATAGAACATGGATAATGTGTTAGTAAGTTTTAATTTACATAAACTTCAACCAAAATAATTAGCATAATTTGTGAAAGATATTTATTTGTCTTGACCCCTGTTAAGTCCTAATTTAGATTTCACTTTTTTTCTGTTTCCCATTTTTAATTTTCAGATGTTCTTTTTTCCTTTTTTTTTAAATATATATTTCTATTTAGAAGCTAAAAATGCTGAAATGAAAAGGGAGATGTGATTAACACACCACTTAGAACTTATTTCTGTTTTGATCTGATACAAAGGTGAACATCAAGTCAATACCAATATCCTTTTTAAAATGAATATTTAGTAAGTTCAGTCATTACCATGGATTTGAACCTGTTTTTTTTTTATATATATATATTAACAACAATTAACAAGAACACAGCCAATCTTTTAGCAAGTTTTCATTGAAATAAACTTTAAAATTAACCTATACAATTACCATGATTTGGTGTTAAAAACTTTCATTGTTTCTCACTTTATTTTCTCATTTTCATTTTCAGAAATTCTTTTCATAACTTTTTTTTTTTGTTGTGTATGGATAATGGATAATTCAATATAATTTAACATACCACTCAATGTTTTTTTGTTTGTCTCTGATATCAGTGTTAATATTTTACGAGATCCTTTTTAAAATGATAATTCTGATATTATAACTTTACCTGTTTAACAGTGAATGTGATTTTTCTTTTACTTAATAGGCCTAAACTGCAAATTTTCAGGCTTGCCATTGTTTATCATTTATTATAAAACATGATCAATATTTTATCATATTTCATTTTAAATGAACTTTAACCAACATTAACCATTATAATTTCCATTATTCAGTGTCAAATAACTAGAAATTATATTTCTTTGTTCTTTGTGTTACTGTACATCCACGCCAGGCTCCACCCTCACTCCATCCCTACGATCACAATCACCAGAATTCTGAGCACCTGCCACGAATCACCTGACACCAATCAAGACATCATCAAGCACTCCTTAAAACCACACACCACCCAGCAGAGAAGTGGACTACTAGATCTCTCGAAAGTGACTTCTAGCAAATACTTACATGTGATTACTTACCTGTCTCCATTGTCCCCTAGATCCCTTCGTGTCTTCCAGCTCACACAGATTCCCTCCTTGTTCTCCTGGATTGTGGTTTGTGGTTGTGGTGTCTTCGTCTCTCCCTCGTCCAGTCTCCTGTGATCGTCTGTCCCCACCTACAAACAGAAATACCAGTATCAGTATTCCAGTTTAACCATCTAAAGACTCTATTGCTTAACTTTACTCACCTGAACTCTCTGTTGACTCTGCCCCTGAGAACTCATTGTCAATAAACTTGAACTGTTTTACTTACCATCTATCTCCAGTCCGGTTTGTAACACCTTGCCACTGCTAAGGGCTCAGATTCTTTTTTTTTTTTATTAATTTATGTTATTATTTTTATTTTATTTGTTTATTCTAATGGGGGTTGGGGGTTGGGGCTTAAAGGGGGGCTAAATGCTAAATAGTTTATCTCTAATACAACTATGTATTGTATACTAAATATATGTTTAAGTTCATTTTTATGCTTAATGCCTAATAAATAATAAAAGCTCTATCAATAATTCTAGATCGATCAACTCAACAGATGCAGTCTGCACAATGGGGACAGATAAAGATTAACTGAAGAGATCAAGTGGAATAGCAAAACCAAAGTGAATTGTGGGTATGCTAAAAACCATTACTGAGAGCCTGATATTTAGGACTTGGTTCACGTTAAATTATCCTATTGTAGCTAGCTAATGCAAATCCAATTCTAACCTATAATTTTTTTTTCCATTATATAGGGATGGGGCAGCACAAGGTGACCGAATCTTTTGTTCAACATGAATAACACGTAAGAAGCAGCGAATGTTTCTCAGTACGGTCTTTAATGTCCAGTTAATGAGACTCAGCGTATGGCTTAAGAAGAAGGCTGAATGTATTTGTTAAGAGTGGCGGTCTCTGCGAGGGCCGTAATGGCTAATCTGTGTTGTGTCATTACTCAAGCCTGCAGTGGGTCATGCGAGGCCTGCTCTTAATGAACTGTGAAATTACATTACGCAGAGATGGCCTCCGCTTCCACAGAAAGACCAGAGGAGCATGCAGAGGACACCACGGACGAGAGGGAGCCTTATCTAACTTAAACCAGAGGGACAAATGACGAGGACTGACGAGCCAAAAATCTTTGCTCAGAGACTTCATGGAGTTCCCGGTTATGATGCATTTGAAAATCAACTTTGTCTTAGAAGTCCTTCGAGAAACATAAAAATGAACACGAATGAAAACTTGAAGATAGTTGGAGTGTCTTCTGAAATGAGGATGCAAAGTCTTTTTGTTCAGTGTAAAGTCGTGCTCCAGACAGTTCAATAACAAAAATTTGAACTTACCTTACTTTAATATTTTTGCATTAATAAGTAATTTTCTAAAACCTAGGTCGTTTTAATAAAGTTTTAGTTTCAACAAGTTTATGCATTATTTAATTTTTTAAAGCCATTTTGACCCATTAATGAACATTTTGTGAACATAAGAAAAGACATTGAGTTAACTGGTCGATTCTATCACTATAGAGCAGTGTAGTGTTAATGAGTTACTATATTAAAGTGTTTATTATTATTATTATTATTATTATTATTATTATTATTATTATTATTATATGTATTAATTGTAATAATTTGTCATTATTTTAAATACGTATTTAGTGTATAGTATATAGTTAAATATTTATACAGTATGTAGTTTTGTTTGTTTGTTTATTTAGACGTTATTTTAGTAGTACTAGTTGCCAAGACAGCATTAATAAAATAAAAGCGTATTTCACTTAAAGTATAAATGTGTTATTTAATTAGTTAATAAGTTCCATATAGAAATGTTCACATTATTCTTTAAACAAAATAGACGATCGAGGAGTCATTGTTTGTATGTGTGTGTGTTTGAAACAAATTTGAAATTATAGGAGATTGAAAATCTTATGATTATCTTTTCTAGGATTTCTTCAGATCTCCATATGCACTCCTTTTAATTACATTGCTCTTAGGTGGGTTCAGCTGAGATCTTTACTGTGAATTTTCTTTCCTAGGAGAGTATAGATAGAGAAAAGAAAATGAGAAATCTGAGAGGGAGCAAGAACATGCTAGAAAAAAAAAAAAAAAGATAAGCCCGCCAACAAGACTTGCGTTGCCTTTTCATGTCATTAGTGCCTACGCTAACGGCTCACTGAACATCACATCACCTGCTAAGGTGGGAGATGGGTGGACATGGGGGCGGGTAGAGACGGGTTTAGACGTCAGTACATGATTGACATTTTGCCCAGTGAGTTTTGACGGAGGCTGAGATAGAGACAGCGGCTGGTCTTTCCTCTAACTTCATTATTTTAGCCGAGCGCTCAGAGCTAATGCGGGCCGCAGTCACCCCAGGATGTATTCAAAGTACCATACGGAGAGTGTGGCCTGCATAATGCAGACTATATTTACTTGCAAAGCAGTCGGATATGGAAAAGACTTGCTTGAGATAACCGTATATCAATTTAAAAGTCGTACAGACCTCTCCAGGAGCTGCCACCGCTGCTGGTTTATTCATTGAGCTAGCATGCAGCACACAACACAAACTAATGCACTGCTTCTGAGTTCTGCCAGCCGCATAAACTGCTTAGACCAGCCTTACATGTTTGTTTCTTGTTTTTTTGTGCTCATTAAGGCTGGCCATATATTTTCAGTCAGATCATAAAAATGCAGAGTGGTCTAATTTGAATCTTTAGAACAGGTAAGTTTGCATATGTTTTGATGCATCAGGCTTTTATGGTTCATATTGTATAATATAGTGAGAATACTGAGCTCTTATAGAGCTTTGGAGGCCCAAAATGAGCAAAATATGCTGTTTAATGCAGATGCTGATATTTATATCATTTGCGGAAATAAAGGTACAAAAGTGGTCACTGGGGCAGTACCTTTTCAAAAGGTACACTTTTGTACCTATTAGGTTAAAATATATACACTTTAAGTACTAATATGTTCCTTTAAGGTACAAAAATGGACCCTTTACAGCAGGTACAAACATGTACCTTTTGTAAAGGTACCACCCCAGTGACAGCTTTTGTACCTTTTTTTTCCGAGAGTAATGGGCAAAAAGTCCTAAAATCATAATGCTTGTATTGGCAATCGATTAAATCTTGGATGCTGTAGGTAAGTGAATCAAAAGTGTCTTTATTTACAGTGCAGTTATGTACAACAGTCAACAGAGGATCAACACAGGTGAGTAATGGTGAAATAGATCATCTTGAAATGAATGAGCAATTCAGTAATCTTTGTCTTAGTCTTTACAGGATTCTGGGATCAGAGGAGAGTGAAGGAGCAATGGATACCCCACACACCATACACGAAGGAGCCTGGGAGGAACATAGAAGACTGCGGGAGTATGGAGAGGAGAGCAAGTAAGTCAGAGAGACAGGTAAGTAATCAGGTAAGTAATCATAAGAGATATGTCTTGCCTGGAGTTAGTCCACTTTGTCAATGAAGGATCGGCCGACGAGCTCGGACCAGGAGTGCTGTGTGCCTTTCTATGGTAACTAATGAGTGACAGTTGAGACTGAAGACTGATCTTTGTGAAGAAGTGAGGGTGGAGCTTGACGTGGATGTGACAATAACATACGTATATAAAATATAGCGAATAAAAATAAATAAAACAATATACCAATCATCACTGTCAAGAGTGTAGCTGGCGATGAACGCTCTTCAGCGGAGGCAGGAAGACTAGCAGAGGCAGAGATGAGCAGAATAAACATTTATTAAAACACACGGAGGGGAGCTGAACAAACAAACATGCACAGATTCAACAACATAACGTTAACGACAGACAAAGAAACAGGACGTGGGGCATGGCTTATAAAGCACAAACAATCAAGACTAAAACACAAGACACCTGGTATGGACGGCTGGCAGAGGATGAAACACTAATGGCAGGGGCAGAGTTACAGGTAAGGAAAAGCACATGGGGAGAACGAAATGAAAACAAATGGGAACACACAGGAGCACATGGAACACGATGACAACAAAACACAGGCATGAGGACACCAGACAGAGACGCCTACGGCATTAAAATCACTTTATATCTTCCCAGGCCAGTAGCTGGTAATGCTGTTTTGTTACAAAACGCTACACACCTGCACACATACCTAATGACAACAGCTTTATGCCAGATTATGTTTTTGTATTTTACATGGGCTGATAAAATTATTGTTTTCAAAGACCGACGCCAAATTCACAGCAATTTGAACAAATTTTAAACAAACAAAATTTTAAACAAATGCTCAAGATGCTGGTTAAAGACACAGGACGTCATTACCGTTACATGGGCAAAATAATTAAATTTTGAAAAAAATAAAATAAAATTTTGTTGGACGGATCTCCATCCCCCAACAGCCTGAAATTATTGAGGAGATCATTAACCCTTTCCTTTACAAAGCTGGCCCAAAACAGCCTTTGCATGCCTATTCAGGCCCGACAATACACTAAATAATTGATATGCATAACTGCATATTATATGTATCCCACACATTTAAGTATCATGTGTTAATCATGTATTTGAATAACCATTGAATGGTTTGTAGTTAAATATCAGTGTTTAGTATGGTTTTGCTTCAATTTTCTTGCTTGAAATGTTTATTTCTACCTATTTTCAGTCAAATGTATTATACTCTGCAAGAGCCGGAAAACTCAGAACAAGTCATTGATAAGGTAACATCTAGATGTATGGTATTGGAGGAAAAATCTCACAACACCCTAAGCTAGAATGATATCTATTAGTTAAAACACAATTGTCCAAAGATGAGTTCAAAAGCTCAAGACACTATTCAAATTATGCTTTTAGCCTTAGCTCTTAGCCTTAGCTTTTAGCTCAGCTATTAGTCTACACTTTTAGCCATGCTCTCTGCCACCTTTTGCGTTCTTTAAAGAGACGTTCCACGTGATCCAGCGTGCACGCCTGCTGCTGCCTAGCCACGATGAGAAGAAAACCAGTCAAGTAGGGCTGGGCAATATATATTGTGATATATTATGCACATCTCGTCAGTAAAGGTGGTTCTTTCATTAGCGGTAAATCTCCATCAACTGTTTTCAAAAGGAACACCAGCTTATACACAGAGCCGTAGATTACTGAGAAGCTGCTCCACTGAATCACCCGCAAAACGCGTACTGTAGCTTGTCAGTGATCTACGGCTCTGTTCATAAGCTGGTGCTGCATTTAAAAACAGCTGATGGAGATTTATCACTAATCAAAGAACTGGCTTTACTGACGGGATGCGCATAATATATTGTTCAATATATATCGCCCAGCCCTACAGTGTAATCTCGTTTCTTTATTTCTTTTCTTTCTTTTTCTGTCTGTGAAAGTTTGTGTAAGTAGTGCCTGCCTTGTCTCCAAGACCGCACTGCATCAAACTTCAAAGAACCGCGACTCGCTTCTGCCACCGCCCAATCATCCACCTCCCAAGACTTCCACGACAACTGACTTCCAGCCAATCAGCAACTTCGGGAAACCCCTTTCTGCACCGAGAACTATAAAAGGAATCCCGTAGCACAAACGCAACGCAAGTACAAACCTCAAGATTCAGGCTGAACTGGTGAAACTGATATAAATGTTAACCTCATTGACGAACTCAATGCGAGAGTTAATCTTTTGATTGATGGTTGTTTAAGTCGATGCAATAGCACCTTGCTGTAGAATTGGGATTTCACATGTTCATTCTCTTAAACTCACTCTTTCCTTACTTTCTCTCTTCATGCAACTCCATACGATTGTGTGAATGCGTGTGTTTATGTGTTAGTTTAGTTCATGTGTCTTAGATTTATCCAATAAAGCCATGTTTAAAATTGAAAAGAGAAGTATCTTGTGTTTTATGCTTACAAGTTAACGTCTTAAACTGCCGATCTTGCTACTGTGCTAATTAATAGTGTTTACACTATAATCTGGATTTTAATATCCAGCGCAGAGTTGATGTTATGCGGCTCATTCACTGAATTGCAGACCGACTCAGTGATCCACCATAAAACAGTGATTCTGTGCAAATTCCCTTTAGAATCTTAAATGATTCTGATTTGATTTATTTGTATTTGAGCTAATTTTGCTACATTTATGAGGTGGCCAGTGTGTACATATTTATATAATCTTGTGTATTTTCGTACTGCAAAATTTATTGAGTTGCAAATTCCTGTGAATTTGTACGAATGACTTACAACTAACACCGCCCCTAAACCTACCACAGACAATTCATAGGAGTCTGTGCGAATTTGTGCTAATTAGCACAACTTTGCCACCTTGTAAAAATGTACAAATTGGTCATGAGACTGTTGGTTAAAATGCAACTGGCCTTAGTTTAGCTGCATGGTGGAGTCTTATGGATTGTCTTATTCCTTTCCTTTTATATGCTGTCGGGACAGAACAAGGCAATTGGTTTGCCTCCAAAATAGGCAGCAGGTGGAGAAAATAAGGCTTATGTTTTTCTAACATGGGAGCAACCTGCTACTGTATCCCTTTATCACACGTTACTGATCAGGAGAAGGTGGTTCAGATACTTCATATCATCACATATATTTACCAACCTTCGGTCCGGAGCCTCAATAGGACTGTTATTGAAAAGCGCGGGTGGTGCCGATGTGCCGCCCACTCAGAGATTTTGGGTCGCCATGCTTTATTTTGAGCTCTATTTCTTTCTTTTTTTTGTTTGATCCTTTCTTTCTTTCATTAACAGCCTACGCTCCAGCATGGGCCGCACTGGCGATGCAATGCTTGTCCACCGGCGCCAGCGATAGGCTCCCGCTCCGGGCTAGTGGGTGGCACAGATAATTTGCTTAATTTGTTGCCCGTCAGTGTCAAGCCATGGATCAAAGCGCTGGTAAATCGTTCCGACGTGGTGATCGTCAGGGAAGCAGACTCACAGGACACCCTCCAGCTAAACTGCTGGTGTTCGCCTTCCCGCAGATATGAGACACACGGTATGTGTACATCGCAAGAGTCCTTTCACTGTGAAATACATGCATGCTTAGAGTAAAAGTTTGAGGGGAAAGACAGAGTAATTTCAAATTCAGTTTGTGAATTCAGTTATAAAGATGCTGGGAGAGCTGAAAGAGTTGAGAATGTAGAAAGAACCGTGCACTTGACATAGTCAATAAAATATACTGAAATATTTATACACAGCATCCAAAATTACTTTCTTGCCCCACTGCCTATGCATGGGAATGTAATCAAATAAGTATAACACATATGTCTTACTGTACAGGAAATTGTATTAAAAATAAATAAATAAATCATGTATTTTCATATTTAAAGAAATACTGTAGTTCACCCAAAAATGAAATTCCTGAAAATGTACTCAGCCTCAAGCCAAGATTTAGGATTGTACAAACGTAGCATTCCATCATATACTCAATAATGGATGCTCTGCAGTAAATGAGTGCCGTCAGAACGAGAGTCCAAACAGTCCAACATCACAATCCTCCACAAGTAATCCACATCACTCCAGTCCATCAATTAACATCTTGTGAAGTGAGAAGTTGCGTGTCTTTTAATTAAGATGTTTATATATATATATATTCTACAGCTTTTCACTTCACTAAACATTACTTGTGGATTACATGTGAATTTTGGTAATGTTTTTTATCAACTATTGTTGTTTTTAATATATTATTTATTATAATACAAACCTATTTACAACCTACTGCAAACATACCCTATATATAATGCAGAGGTTTTTATTTGTACAATTTTTTTTGCATCTTGATTTATTTATTTATTTTTTTGTGTGTGTGTTCTGAATCCCTCTATGATGTGTTTGTTTGACTTTCTGTTTAGAAGATAAATTAGTCTTTACATCTTTGTAAATGCTATACAAAATATAAATAGTCCTCTCTTTAGACGAGCTCACAAAAATAGATAGCTGGCAACTACCTGACTTAGTAATGAATTACAGCAGGAACTTGTGTAAATAAAGCATTTATTGACACACTAAGAAATTGTTATCACATTTCTAAATAATAAGATTTATTAATGTACAAATTACAAATATATATAATAATAATAATTTACTTTATAAATGGTCTTATTAAACACTGACAACTGCTAAATAACTGGTTTGTACAGTAAATAACGTAATAATACATCTGTGCACTTCTGGAACACTGCTTTTATGTATTGCAGCAGTTTTAAAAAAATGAATTGAAATATCCATGGAGTGTTACTAAATGTTAATGCTCTACATCAAATCCAACCCTAAACCTACCCGATAGTGTTAACAAAACACATTTGTTGACACAACCGTAACAACCGTTTCAACGGTTAATATAATATTGAAGCCATAACATAATATTCTTCAAGTTATTGTGAGAAAATGATGCTTTATCAATGGAAATTTGTGTGAAAAGGAATAAAAGGTCTTTTACTGCTTATATTGTTCATTTCTTTTGGAGACTTGAGTCATATGTACTTGGTACGTGTTTTGTGTCTAGCTAAAAAGTTCACCAAGGTACATTAATGCCATGAGATCAGGTAGAGAAAAAAGGATTTTAGTGTCAGTTCTTGAGTTTATCATTACAGTTTACATCTGTATTCTTGAACCGAATGTTCAAGTGAGGCTTTGGCTTTTTTTATCTGTCATTTGGGTTAAATGTAGGTGTATGAATGATTCAGCAATGTCTGCTGCTAAACTGAATGTCAACACAGTTTAGTAAGTGCTATGACGCGTACATCCATGGACGTTTACATCGAGAAACAGACTTATACTGTATATACAGTATAGTGTCCTTGTGACCTTAAAGTAATAGCTCAACTAAATATGAAAATCCTGTCATCATTTACTCACCCTCTTGTCGTTCCTTTAAGCATTTCCACAGAGATGATTCCTTTAATGCCCCTTCTCTCTCATTCTGACGCTGAAGCTAATATGATTCACCAATGACGCAACGCTTCATCTGCGATATTTCTCTTGCATTAATGAGCCAAGGTCTAGTGCAAAAAGTAACTAGAAGACTGCACACATATCCAACCAACAGCTAATAAATGATAAAACTTGCAAACTTACTTTAAATTAGAGCCGAACAAGTGGGTGGGCACTGGTTCCAGGAATGTGTTATCAAAGTGTAAAAATCAGGAAGCACTGAAGGGGAGAAAGAAGGAAAGAGCAGACACTGCAGAAAAGCTCTTCTCAGAGCCCAAGAGAGAACAGGCTTCATGGGTGAGGACAGGCTGCACAACCAGGGGCCCGATGCTCTTCTATACTCGCTTTTCTTCTTCTTTCACCTCCTGGGTCTTTACTTTATTCCTCTTCTTTTTTTCTACACCTCTTTTAATGCAAAAAAAAAAAAAAAAAAAAAAAAGATCCATTAGCGTTATGAAGCCTCAGAGGTAATTAAAAATTGACAGCAATTATTGGACACTTGGACACAAAGTTTGCATGAATTTATTGTGGTAGTAAAATTTAAATCCAAACTCAAAATAAGAAGAATATGTCAATATAAGTCTTGGGTCAGATAAATAAATAAATAATTTACTATCAACATCCATTGTTGATTTTCTCATGCACTTTTTTTTCATATATATCATACTGCATGCCTGAATATATATATATATATATATTATTTTTTTTTTTTTAAACTGTGATTTTCTTCTTCTGATGACAGTGTTTTCTTATTTATGAAGTGATAAATATGGAAATCAAAACTTTTGATGACGATCACTTTGCCTTTGCTGGGTTGTATGCAATTGCATGCATATTTAATTAGATAATGCCTCATCTAAATTGTTGCACAAAATATTGTTATACAAAAAACTTGGCTTACTGTAGTGCAGGCTGGGTAAGTATGTTGATATCTTTTAGCTCAATTTTAAAAAATGACAAAAAAATGACAAAAAATGACGTCAGTAGTATTTACAGTAACCGACCTATTGACCTCCGTATAGTCTGGACGACTGATATACAATGAAGCACACATGCACACTTACTTGCTGACTAACAGTTTTGCATATACTCAAACCAATTTTCATAATACTGATTCATACAGGATGTATTTTCACATCATAATGCCACAGTATTTTTACGCTTGTCACATTAAAATTCTAAACAAGCTAACTTCATCAAATTAACTAATGTTCAGCCAGGTTTTCATTTCCTTTATAGCGTAAAAATAATTCAACAAATAAATAAATGGCACCAGGTTGTGTTGCAGTAGGAAAAGCAGAAGTTTGACTTTCTTTCTTGTTTTTGTTGTTTAGAAGTCTTATTTTATCAATATGTTTTGCAAGCGAATGTCTACATTAATAATGTATGCCATTGCTTCTGTTTATTCACAGCATAATTGCTTTGCCTCCTTTAATTAGTTTATATCCATGGTTTATTCCTAGGGGAGGAGCTACAGACTATAAAGGCGGCTGTTTGTGGCAGTTTAAAAGGAGAACATTTTTTTTCTATAGTGCAGAAGCTGAACATTGATGCCTCATTAGAAGTTTTTATTTTTTGCGTTCGGTATAGAGCATGTCATACACCGCAGCTGTTCTTCAGTATTCACCGTGATCTTGAACTGTTTGATTGTGCTCTGAGGATCACTCCACTCAAAAGCTTTGCTGTACTCTCAGCTAATCACTTCAAAATTTTAAAAGCTTCATGTCTTTAGAGTTAATTAGTATAAAATAGGTTCCAGTAGTCTCTGATGAAACTGGTCAAAGATGGGAGAATAATTATTAGTCCACTAATGAGCACTGTTTGTGTTTTTGCATACAAAAGAGGGCAAACTTGACTAGATGCATTTATGTCTCTTAAGTGCAATTACTTTAAAATGATTTCTAATTATGTTTACTTTGCATATGCCTCCGCCGAAGGAGTTCAGCTTCGATAGGTTAATTCCAGAGGTCACGGATCTTCAGAAATCTCACTGCAAGCAATTTGTCCTGTTATTTATTTTATAGTGGCTATATCATAGCACATATCGGCTGACAAAATGGTCAGCTAGGTCATGGTGCGAATAGCACATTTGCAAAAAATCAAGCATAACTTAAGCATGCTATGTTTTATTAATAAACACAGTTCAGACAGAGAAGCACATGCATGTTTTTTTTCCGTGCACATTCACTGTTACACATATTTACATACATACTGCTGCCAGTTTGTATACAGGATCATTACAAACACTTCAATAATTTAGAAAGGCATTAAATATTAAAAACAATACCCCTGGGCTCATAGCATCAACTCACCTTAATGAGAATCTGAATTATGATTTGACTATTTATAACTAAACAGATGTTATAGAAGTGGCATTGTCTTTGCATATTCGTACTGTTTATTTTACCATATGTATATTTAGCTCTCAAAGGCTTTCTTACACATCAGCTCTGGGCATTGTGAGTCTTTTAAGTAACGAGCCAAATGAACACATCATGAAACAAAATGAGAAGAGTGAAAAGCAGAAGAAGAGAAAAATCTATGTGCTTCCTCCTCCTCCTCGTCTTAACCCAGATCCCATTACGCCCGAGCAGGGCAGCCATCGGTCATGAGGGAGGTTATGCAAAAAGATGCTTATGAATCCAGCAAGCTTTGATATCTAAATATCGATTGTATTTTTCGTTTTTCTCCTGCCAATTATGGCGAGGCAAGATAATTCCCTCCAGGTAAAAAGTGGATTGCTTCTATTTCTGTATCGTCTCAGTATTTTCGAGTTCTTCTTGGCTGATGCGGCATGGATTCCTGCCTGCCTTATCTTTCCTCGTGAAGTCCCATCAAAAGATATTAAAGACACAAGAGGCTGGGAGGCGGGCAATAAACAACCTGGCAATGTCAAAAACGTCAGAAATCAAAATTCAGACATGACTGTTTTTGGACACTCTACAGCCCTCTTTTCCAGCCCCCACATGCAGAATGGAGAAGTGCATATGAAATGAGTTTCAGATATACTCAGTTTCGCAGTAGTTTCCAGTCACACTTTTCATTATAAACGTGTGCGTCAGTGCGCAGAATGTCACTGCGCTGATATCTGTCCGAGAGGTGTTGAGCTGCACTGACGGATGACTCTGTGCTTTAGTCAGGAAAGGTAGTGTATGGGAGTAATGCAGTTCAGTCCTTGCCCCGCATGCTTTTTTTTCTCTAACTTTCACTCTATACGTGTCTAAAAACTGGGAAGAGCTTCTGTCGAACTGTTCCACAACCCTAGATTTGGATTTTATTTTTAATATATTTTGTCTGATCATTCTTGAAGCAAACATTTCAAAATGTTTAGTTTATTTTCAAAACTTTCATTTATCGTTGTTATAACAGAACTTAACCTAACGATTGAAAAAAATATTTGTTTATAATGTAAGCACAGGAAATCAGTGTTGTTTCCAAACAAAAAGAAAAATATATCGTTACTGGATATATGTATATATATATATTTCCTCACTTTGCAAGTAACAGTCAGAAATTTAAGCCGATATTTGCTGAATATTGTTTTGGACGACTGCAGTTGCATTTCACATTCACTGTATGGAAAAAAGAGCAGCTTGGGCATTCTGCAATACGGCATCTTTTGTGTGCCACAATGAACTAAAATCATGTTTTGGTGTTGAACTGCATGAGGTGGAAAGTGGAATTACTGTAGGTTTCAAAGATGTCTGCATGCTTTTAAATGGGGAAAAACTGAGCGTATGAGTAAATAATGGCAAAAGTTTCATTTTTTTGGTGAACTGTTCCTTTAACTGAATAGAGTAAACTGAACGCAATGTGGAATAGTGATATATCAACCTGCATGCTATAATTTCTTTCTCATTAATTTGATTTTTATGACATCTGATTGACAGCGCCAGAATAGTTATCCACATTACCCGGCTTGCGGTATAAACATTTGCCAAGCTCACACTAACTATCCTCCACTCCTCTTTAGACGGCATGAGTGGATTTGGAATGATGCTCGATCGCTCAGAACCAGTGGGTAACTCAGGACCGTATAAACGCGGCAGGCAGAGGCGTCAGGCTTCTTCTCATGAGCTCGTGCTGCAGAAATCTGTAATTTGACAGCCAAGATTTGTTGGGACTGCAGAGACGTCTCACCCTGAGGCCTGCGAGCTGGTGAGATTTAATTTTCTCTATTCTTTCAAGTTCTTTTCATTGTTTATTACTAATTAACATCCCATCTATAATTTAATTTCTGAAACGGGACTCTGGGATCACCAGCCAAAATCAAATATGCAGGCTTAATTGTATTTTTGGGAGGTTTAGTAAAGCAACGTGTCCCTAATGGACATATTTTTATGTTAAACGCTTGGCTTTGGCTGCCTCTTCCAGAACACTGTAAAGGTTTAAAAGACATAAAACATTCGTTTACAAGCCCAACCGACAGGGGATCACACGGCTGCATTATTTTCTGCACATGGTAACTAAACTTAGGTGCAGACAGACGGCCAAGGAGGTTCATTACCGACACCTTGCACATTTTCATGGAGGCAAATGTGTTTCCTATGCAACCATCGGAGAGAACAAATAGCATCTCCATACCGGGCAGCATACTAATGCAGGAGAAATACATTTCTTTGTCTGAGAAGTACAGGCTTTAGAATTTACTGCTCTCTTCTAGGAAAACTTGTGCAGTAATGATGCTTCTCTGTTTAGTGAGAATCCTGGTTTTAATATAAAAATGAGGGGAAGTGAGGGTGCAAAAGCAAATAAAGGGTTTAAACAAGTTTGTTTGCCTTTCTAGTGTCACGCAAATGGGCTGTTTAGGAGGAAATTCTTTTAGGAAATTCCCCAGAGCGGTGAGATGATTCCACCGGAGCCGCCAGACTCTCCCTGAGCGCTGTGAGTACACAGAATAGATGAGCTACAACAATACACTTGCACAGCACTTATTAAAGTGGTCGCACCGTACATTTTTTATCATTTTTATTCCCCCTGAGGTCCACTAATAGCATTAGTCAAGACAAACTCAAATGCATTCTTTTTCCTTGCCACGGTAGCTGTTTGAGTGCTTACTGGGCCTATTAAAGGGATACAGTAGTTCACCCTAAATAAATCAAATAAATAACATTGACAGTTTCCTTGCTCTCGTGTCAATAACTTTCATGGAGCACATGCATTCACTGAGAATCAAAATAAAAGTATCATACAGGTAAGATATCAATGTCACTTGTCAATCGAGAATGATATTAAAAATAGAAAATTATGTTTATCTGAAGGTATAACCGTGCAAAAGAAGTAGGTTTAGCATTAAGGGGATAGACAATAAAATTTAGTCAGTATAAACGTAATCAAAGTCTATGGAAAGTTCCCAAAATTTGTAGAATAACACATTTGTGTCACATTTGTGTGAAAAATCAGATGTAATCTCTTTTGTAATCATTTTAAATATGTAAAATAATATAGCATAAAATAATTACACACCTTGTAACATTGCAGTTACATTTGATTTGTAATTAAATTGCATAATTGTTACATGTAACTGGTTACTCATACTGCTAGCTTCCTGCATTAGCATCTATATGGGTTTATTTATTTATTGTATTACATTATTTAAAGGGAACATAAAATGTATTTTTTCCTGTCTCTTTGAAGGATTGTGGGTAAGAAAGGAGCAACAATAGCACATTTACAGTGTAGCTCTGAATAAATTTGTGCCGTTTCACCTTCAGCTCATTTAAATGTGAGCATGTGCAGTTGAGCATGTTGTTACGCGTCTCCCCGTGTGTCTACAGCAGCATGTGTCGCGGGGCGTATGACACCTCATGTGCACCTCTAGAGAAGCTGATTCCTCTGCCACACGTTTGCAGTCTGCCAGGCTGTCTGTAAGGTATGTCTGTCGTATTGATGTGCATCCAGAGCTTCAGATCACAAGCATCAAATGCCTGTAATGGAATGGCAGTCAAATCACAAGCAGCACAACGCATAGAAGAGACTAATCTATGTGTGAAAGCACTGATAGGCCACATTAGAACACATCCTCTTCTGTCATCAGAGCTTTAATTGCTGCATCCAGGTGCAAACAGCATGCAATCTGGTTTGTCAGTCCCTGTGTTTTGCTTTCTAATTTTATCCCTTTGACAAGCAATTTGGGATTTAAAGAAGATTTAGATGAGGACGAGAGAGAGATGTTGTGTGTGTTCACTGTACATGTTGGTAATCCTCAGCATCACAGCCTGAGAGAGGATGTTTTCAGCTTTGCAATCTATTAAGCATCTCTCTTGCTCACTCTCTATCTCTCACAAAGGAAACAGCAGGTGCTGGGAAAACCGGTGATCAGCGGGTTACAAAGCTCCGCTTCAATCCCTAGCTCTCAGCACCGAGGGTGCAATTCTACTTCGAGGTTGTCTCTCACGGATATCCTCTCAGTTTGTCTGAAATCCGTTCGGCTAAACACCAGTACAATGGACCACGGGAAGCAATATGTCTCACATGCACTCATCCACAGCTGTGAGAGAATCAGAGACTATTCAAAAACAAACCTAGGTGCTCTAGAATGGCATAAAAGTAACAGGCGGCATAAAATGTCCCTAGTGTCTGACAGATAATGCTGAAATGTGTCTTGACTTCAGTCTGTGACAATCCTAGTTCCTGTAAACTGTAAAAAGTGGGTGTGGCAAACAGAAACGCCCCATGCTCTTTTTTATGTTCTGTTTTGATGAAAGAGGTTAATCATCTGTGTGGGAATTTTCAAAAGAAGCTGATATGTAAACCAGTATTGATCCAACTTACATGAACTATAATAGCATATAGTATGCCATCCATCCATCCATTTTCTTCCGCTTATCCGGGACCGGGTCGCGGGGGCAGCAGTCTAAGCAGGGACGCCCAGAC
>JAUMHP010000073.1:1462248-1479318 GCA_032361065.1 Enteromius trimaculatus | reverse complement strand
CCCCCGACAACATAGCTTCTAGGATCATTCAGGCACCCAAACCCCTCCACCACGGTAAGGTGGCGATCCATGGGGGGATATAGTATGGTTATTACAAATGATTATTTTCGCACAATTACTTAAAGAATATCATGTTATTATTTCAAAACAATATTAAAACTAATGCTTTCGAATATCATCATCACACGTATCCAGCTTCATATCTGTGTGTTTCATAGATGGTAGGTTTGTTCTGTAACTCACGGAGTACAGAGATGTTCTTGAGAGACAAGGAGCCCCGGTTCAATCCTGTGGAACTACGCTTCAACAAAACACTTCAGAACTGAGCAAAATGCAATACATACTGTACCTATATCAATGTAATAAAAATGTGCCAGGGTTCATGTATTAAACCTGTGTTTTTGCACCACTCAGTGGAGATTTTCTTTGAAACTGCAGCAAAGACAGTAAAGACGTAAAAATGATGTTGCACAAAAAGTGCCCAGAGGTACATATTTTTGAGACGAGGTTGTAAACTGACCCAAAACATGCAGCCTTTATATATATATTATTTTATAAAAATGTATTAAATGATATTGATATATAAGTGTAGAACAACATGTGTCCACTGTAATTTTTCCTGTTACAGTTCTATGAGAGCCCAGGTGGAGTGTTGCATCCGATGCGTAGGTTTCCTTCTCTCTGTTGTAACGGTTGATAGAGTGTGTTTTCCTCTTTTCCTCCCACCATTCCCTGGTGTGTATTCCCCCGACGGTCTTTGTGTGTTTGTGTGTGAGTGCTCTGCCTCCCCTGACTGTTGCTTTGTTTAGCTGCGTGTACGGTGAGAGCTCCTTACCACTTTCAGACCCCTCTTCTCCTCCTTGGCCCTTGAAGCCGGCAGGAGGTTTTTTTGTGCTCTCTAGTGTCTCTCCATTGTCAACAGTAGCCTTGATATTCAAATAGGTTACACTGCCTTGAAGGGGGTGAGGAAGATAGAGGGCAAGAATGATAAATACGCCTTCAGTGGAAAGCACACACGCTCTGTAAAACATGAGGAAGTGCTCTAATCACAAAGGTGGGAGAGAAGAGGAACATGAGAGCGGGATGAAAGAAGAAAAGAGAAAGAGAGGGAACATGACTGCGCAGCTTATAGCGACAACGTGTCCGATGGTGGCAAATCTTCATCAGTAACTCAGACACCTTCCACGCAGCAAAGAATGGATAAAGAAAAGAAAAGGAAAAAATCTTTAAAAAAAACCTCAAATGTATGTTACATTAAGATGCTGAATGCACATCTAGGAATCGCTGACCCTGGACCACAAAACCAGTCTTAAGGGACCGGAGTATATTTATAGCAATAGCCAAAAAATGCATTGAAAAAAAATAATATATATATGTTATTTTATGCCAAAAATCATTAGGACATAAGTTACCCTCATGATTCTTATGGTGTTGTGGTCCAGGGTCACATATAGGCATAGTATCACATAACTCTGCAGAAATAATTCTAATAGACACTAATAAATCATTCTAATGCACAGTAATTCAGTTGTCACTGAATTGTAGTATAGCATGGTTCAAGTATCAAGTAGCACACAACTGGTTCTAACATGTATAATAATCAGTATATAATATTTTTGAAGGATCACGTGACATTGAATATGTAGAGCAATCATGCTAAAAATTCAGCTCTGCTGAGAGTAATAAATAACATTTTACGATATATTACAATAAAAAACAGCTCTTTTAAATTGTAATACTATTTCACTTTTTTGAGCACATCCAATTCACACTTGATGAGCAGGAGAGACTTTAAAATAGAAAAAAAATGTATTGTTTCCAAACATTTGACAGGTAGAGTTTAAGCAATATAACACACATAACAAGTAGATAAATGTACAGTGACTGTAATTTACTGTAAAAACTAGCCAAAACACAGTACATAAGTATTACAAATGCATTGTGCTGTATTGAATTGAAGTCTTCTGAAACCATATAACATTGTGAGAAAGAAAGTGAAACTTAGAGTCTTTATCGCTGAAAATGATCCTGCTCTGTAAATGCAGTCACATCTCGTTCAAAAGATAAATCAGACATGCAATAACCAATAACATTTCACAATCAAAGCTGATGTAATGATTCTTCCGGATTTGGAGTGAATGGCAAAGGGAAACATTGATCGCTTTGGGGTCTGTTCATAACAAAAAGCAATAATTTAGCCATAGAAGACTTAGCATTTGTAATATTTGAAAAAAAAAAAAAAAACTGTAATTGTACTTTTATGTGCCTGTTATACCATGCGTTTTATATTATTTTATATTGACAAATGGTTATGTTTAAGAGAGGCTCAGGTTAGATGCTCAAAACTAAATAGTGTAATTATTGTTGCTGGTGAAATCATCTGTGTGTTGACACAAAAGGTTTCACATTGAAAGCAATGTAGCAAAGTTTGTTGGTATAGAGTCTTGCTAGAGTGATGCTCAAGTGATGCTACTTGACCATGCTTGTTATTGATGCCATGAGAGTGAGAATAGTTTTAAATGGAGAACAGAAAACTGGTTAATAAAATGGGATTGAATACATAAAGAATATTTGGTCATATGATGTTGCTGGAAAGAATATTATTTTTGCATTTGGTGTAATGCAATGTGTTAATGCAATTTAAGTTTCAAAAGACACATTGTTTCTCCTCTAAGCCCCGCCTCCTGAAACGGGTCGATTTGTACAAAGCTCTAAAAAAATCTGGAGACTGCTCTCCAGGTTTTAGGTTCTCCGTAAATGCTCTGAACATACTATAATTTCTGTGTTAACTGTTCTGGAAGAGTGTTGTAAACACAACTTAACCCTGATTTCTTAGTTGTGTTCTCTTTTTGAATCACAAACAAAGTAGTTTCACTTTCACAACGACACACAGCATCTCCACAACATGGCACCTGCAGCAACACTACAGCCAGTATATTAGCTCCGCCTTCTTTCTTTACTGAACATTTGGACGGTGTTTAAAATTAAACCTCTGTAACATAGAAAAGTGGGGTGTGCATCATATTCTAAGTTTGAATATATATATTATGAATATATATATATTATATATTATTGAATATATCGACTCACTCGAACTGAAAAACAAAGGGCTTTAAATACACAAAGACTAATGAACAAAAGTGAGGGCAGCTGGTAAAACACAGGTGAACACAATCAACTAATGATAACAATCACAGGAACAAAACAAATAAAGACAGGACTAAACCAAAAATACAAAGACAGGGGAGACTGAGACAGACACGAAACATGACATTACACCCCCCTCCCGAAAAGGCGCACCTGCGCCGTAGGCAACATCATTGGGGAGGGAGGGAGGGCTGGGCGCTCTGGAGACAGGACCCGGACCCCTACATATCACCTGCCTCCAGGGCTGATCAGGTCCCTTAGCAGGCCACACGGGCTGGACAGTCGGGCGGCACAGGATCGGGTGCCTTAGGAGGCCATGGTGGCTCGGCCACCGGCCGTGGCAGTTCCATCATAGTCCATTTAGCGCGGCAGACTCTGGAGGGAGCCCTGCAGGTGCAGGAAGATCAGGCCACGGCAGCGGGTCCACCTCTAACTTTGGTTCCGGTGGGTCAGGCAACGATAGCAGGTCCTCCTCCACCATTGGCTCTGGCAGCATGGCAGGCTCCGGCCGTGGCAGTGGCTCTGGCAGCGCCGGCGTGGCAGGCTCTGGCAGTGGTTCGGGCAGTGGCAGCGTGGCAGGCTCTGGCTCGGGCAGTGGCAGCGTGGCTCGCATCACGGCAAGCGAAGGGGGTGGACCAGAGTCCGTGAAGATGTGCGCATTGATTTCCACGGCAGGTCTCGGACATCTGGGAGCTCAAGGGTGGTCAGTCTCTGAGTGGTACTAAAGAAAACCGGCGCGAGGATTGAGTCATTGAGACCCGACCGTTCCGCCAACTGATAGTACTCCTCGACGTACTCCTCAAACGGTGGGTCTCGCTGCAACGGAGCGGTTAAAGTCGCCGAGAATGCCATCTTAAAAGTGAGTCGATGTTCTGTAATGCTCGGTCCGTAAAGCGATGCGTGCAGGCAGAAAAGCTAGGACAAGAAAAACTTTGAAATGCAAACATTTAATAAATAACTCCAAATGGGACAAACAAAAAGGCTGACGAGGCAGCAAAACACGACACACACATCTCGATACATTACGTTAACATCGACTAACTCGAACTGAAAAACAAAGGGCTTTAAATACACAAAAACTAATGAACAAAAGTGAGGGCAGCTGGTAAAACACAGGTGAACACAATCAACTAATGATAACACAATCACAGGAACAAACCAAATAAAGACAGGACTGGACTAAACCAAATATACAAAGACAGGGGAGACTGAGACAGACAGACACGAAACATGACAATAACTTTAATGTGTGTGTTTATACACACAATAGCACTGAATAGCACTGATGGGAATAAGGGTACTCCTGCTTCTGAAATAATTCCATTTCTCTACCTTGGTGACTCAAAGTCATGCTTGCCATTGTAGTGAACTACCGGCCCAGTCTCATGAAAATGCATTTAAATATAGTATACTGCAAAAAAAAAAACAAAAAAAAAACAACTTGTAAACCTGTTGTATTGAAACAAAAAAAATTATTTTGGCATATATATGACACGCACATGTTCTGCGAGCATATAATACGCAGTTTCCGCATGCATGTGTTATGCATCTACTCCAAAACCCTACGCATTGCATAACATAAAGACACCAAAATTAATTTATTATTCATTTATATTATTAGTTATATTTATTCAGAGTACTATTTCATACGCATATTCATGAGATCAGGTAGGAAGGTTCATATCTGCCTTCGTTATAGTAAAAAGCTAAACATGCATCTGGCCACATACAGTACTTCTCTATAGCTCAGAAGATCCAATCTGAACATAGATAGCACAGCAGCATCCTTAGCTCTTACACTACTGAGTGCTCAAGTGGGTGTGAGAATCTCTTAGCATCTTTGTGTGTGTGCATGTATCTCTCTGTTGCAGCTGAACAGCACATGACAGAGATGTGCGACACATTTTCTCAAAAGACACCGTAAAACATCTCTAACATAATGAGTTTTTAATTAAGTCCCCTGCTTTATCGGCTTTTACAAAAGAGGACTTCGGGAAGCCACCTCCAACGTGCTTTAATGACGTTTGGAGAATTTCGCAGAGCAACACTGATAAAGTTTTTCTCCAAATACAGCCCCGCATCTCTGTATTGACTTTCCAGGGTCTTACAAACACTTCCACTCCTCTGCATCCCTAAAGAAAAGCACCAAAATTCATTATTGATGTCACAGCATTTGTTATTGTATTAGCTCTGGTTTGTCACACCAGGAAAACAGAGCAGTCTTTCTTGTGTTCAGTGAAGCAGACAGTATCCCTCCTAATGGAATAAGAGTATATTGAGTACCTCTGCATTTCCTTGGGGCAAGTCAAGCTTAATGTGAGTGCTAAAGAAACATTGGGAAAGACAGGAAAGGTAGAAAGAAAAAGGAGGACAATATGAACAGATACCTTCTGAAAATAGGAGGCCATGTGCTCATTTTTAAAATGCAGCTCTGTGTCTTCTCTTTTTATAGATATATTACAGCATATAAGTATTTCAAATATATTTATTTCACCGCTTTTGCATCATTCTCACTTCTTACATGGTTGAAACAAGTTCTGCTAACAGTTCTCTTTGGATTAGTCCTCCTAAGGCAGCCGTCCAGGGCCAGTATGAGCAATGTTTCGAAGCGATGGAGTTGGTTTGCACTTTGTTGACTGAAATTTTAATCTATCATCTTTTGCCTTGCGGTTTGATCCACCTCTTGCCCTGTGAGAGGCCGGTATCATCTCTTATTCTTCACCAGGAAAGGCCTGCCCCCTGCCCAGGTCCGATCTTTGTGTGCGATCTGGACCTCTTTGATATGGATCCCGTGTGTCCACCGCCTTAGGTTCTTCCAGAGCTGGGTGCATTTGAAGCAAGCTCTCGGTACGACCCATCTACATGCTGTGAAAAGTTGCTTATTGATTGACTAAGATGAGAAGCCTTAGGCAAAGTTTAGGTAAAGGCTACGTTTAGTTAATGCGAGATGTGGCGATGTACGCTGGCAGTCTTCAGGCGGTTTCTCCGGCCTGGGTGTGAATGCACAGCTTCTCAGCATGCTCTGTGATAACATATCTCACAACCCAGCGATGGTAAACCCAGCGGTAATTATTTAAGCCAGCTGAGAACAAGTATTACAGCATCCCGAAACATCACTTTGATTTTCCTCCCTTATTTCAATCACTAGTTTTCAAGTTTGGTAACAAGCGGAACGAAATGTGTTTCTCTCCCGCCTCACGCTTTGCAAGTCACAGGCTTTCATTTTGTACATCGTGCACTTTTTTAAAAGCCTCGTTACTACAGGACTCTGTAGTGTCGCTACAAAGCTCCGGCAGCACTTTACACAAGGTATAAGGATGGGAACGCTGGCCCATGATTCCCTGCTGTTCCCTCGGTCAGCCGACTAAAGGCAGGGTGCTGAGATTCAGAAGAAATCTTTGCGTAAAGACATTAAAGGTCTGGGCTTCCTCTCTTGATCAGACATCTTTGCTTTGCCAGAGGGACAGTGGGAAGTTGGCCGTGTTTTCACTTGTGTTTCTTTGAATGTGGTGCTGGAGAACCTTCCCTGCTTTCTTTCTCCATCTCTTTTTGCAGCAGACCTGGTAGAGGGGTACAGGTCCGCGTGGAGGTATCTAATGAGAGACACAGGGAGCGTGGGAGAAGAGCAGCCTCGCTGGAGGGGTCTACACCAAAGGCCGAGACTACAGAGGAGCTGACAGTGAGAAACAGCTGTGGTGGAAGCAGAAGAAAAAAGAGAGAGAGAGAAAGCCGGCCAGATGGACAGAGAGCAAATCCTCTGCGGTCTCCGGGGATGAAAACAAGGACTTGGGAAGGAACCAGAACAAGTGGAAGGTGATAAATTTATAATGACCTCCACTGATTAAATCAAGTTGTTGAGAGGGCTGTCCTAAAAGATGGCAACGGCAAGTGCAAGCAATTAAGTTTTCTCCAAATCTGAACAACAAACAATATGTTGTAATTGAAATATTTATCTTTTGTTAATAACTACTATAGGATGTGGTAACACTTTACAGTAAGGTTCCATTGGTTATGCATTAGCATGAACTAACATTAAAACACCACTTATTTAAGGTTATTTTCTTGATATGTTAAGTTATCATTTGGAGTTTTAATGAACCTGAATTAACATGCACTAACATTGAACAGTGGCGTTTTTACATTACTAAAGATTGAAAAATATTGTAACACTTGTATAATCCAAATAACACTATTAGTTAGCAGTGTTTAAAGCATTCGTTAATATTAACTTATGAAACTTAATTTAAAATGTTACTCGTATTTCTACTCCATGTTTGCTTCTTTTATTTTATAGAAATAATTCACCCAAAATGTTGAATTATTTCATGTAATATTTTCACGTAATTCATAACCCTTAAATGATAGTTCACCCAAAAATGAAAATGCTGTCATTAATTACTCACCCTCATGTCGTTCATAACCTGTGTGACCTTCGTTCATCTTCGGAGCACAAATTAAGATATTTTTAATGATATCAGAGAGACAGCAACACAATTGAAATGATCCAGATTCAGAAATGCAGTAAAAACATTGGTAAAACAGTCCATGTGACATCAGTGGATCAACTTCAGTTTTTAATTTTTTTTTTTTTTTCAACCATTCTTCTCCTACTGTATGACTTACTGTACGTCTTCCACCATTTTAGAGAACATTACTGTGTAAGTGTATGCTTTCTTCTAGGTGTAAGCAGCCGCAGATTATGTACAAATGGTGTCAGAATTTAAAGAGTTTATTTGCAATAACAAATAACTTTTTTTTATCAATGTTTTTATTATTTTTACTTATTTATTTTTTTGTGTGTATTTTTTTAGCTAATTTTTAACCTATACTATAACCAAACTGCAGTTTGATTGACATTGCAATGCACAATGAAAAAAAAAAACATGATAAAAATCATGAGTTTTCAGTTTTTTGCTAATTAAATCTTCAATTACTCATCCTCATGTTCAAGAATTATACAGCTGGCATTCTTCCGTGGAAAACAGATATATTTCAAAGAATGTCTCATTGATCCCCAATGATTCATGCATGATTTGGTTTTCAACTCACTGACTCAGCGATTGACTCCAAGTTTCTCCATGGCTTCAGTGCACAAGTCACAAGTACACTTTTAGAGTACCTTTGAGGTGCCGTTTTTTCTGAACTTTTCTGAATTCTTTAGTCCTTGAGCAACCAGCACAATTTTCTGAATCTCTGCTTGTTGCGTTGCAAGGGTTTCAAGCTAAATAGGTTGAGTGTGACGTCAGAAATGATATTTTTGTGTCATCAATCCGTGCATGTATTCTTGTATTTCCAGTTGATTGTTCGGTTCGGCGTCCAGTGTTGCAGCTCCCAAGGCTGAGAGATTATACCACTGATCTGGGAGAACAATCAATTAAGCTCTCACAGATTTACTATCAATAAACAGCATAGCTAGCGGCACAACTTTCTGCTTCTGTTAAATAAAACACCCTTCAATTTTTCAGCAGAAAATGCAGATCTGTGCTATTCTCAGCCTTGTCTGTAATCGACTTCCAATGAGGAAAAGGCCTGAGGAGCAGGGGAGAAGGCCAGAGAGGACTCTTTCCAAATCAAAGGCAGGTTTATGGGATGACTGTCAATGATTTCTTCCCTGCCAAGAGTTTGTGAAGCCTGATTTGTATTAGTGTACAGCTGTCTGAGCAGCCGTTCAGACAGACATTCAGGCGAGTCGGCAGCGGCCATTGAACCATTGATTCAGGTGTGCGCTGATGGATGCCCGTGATTTCAAAAAGCAGAATGATGTTGAAAAAAATTTAATAGCAAAGAAAAGATTGGGCATTGTACTTTGGCTGATTTAATTCTGTAGGCTACCTTTATTTGAAAAATAATGATTTTATGAAATATTTTCACAATTTAAAATAATGGTTAGTTCCTGTGATGCAAAGCTGTGTTTTTAAGCACCATTACTTCAGTTTTCAGCGTTTCGTGGATCTTCAGAAATCATTCTAATTGTTACATCCACGCCAGGCTCCACCTTCACTCCTTCACAACGTTCCCAGTCACCCGAGCACTAATTGTCAACACCTGTCTGCACACCTGACACCAATACCAGCACTAATCCCGCACCATAACACACCACAATCATCAGATTGTTCCAAGCTTGTTCCTGCGAAGTGGACTCATGCTATTCCATAGCGACTTACTTTGATACCCAACCTGCTTTGATACCCAACCTGCTTTACTTACCTGTTGTTCTCTTTGTGATTCACAAATTGTAGTCTCCTGGATCTCCATCGACATCGCCTTCTCCATCCTGTGGTATGTGGTGCTGCTTCCTGTGGAAAGGAAAGGAATTCCCATTAGTTCACGGGTTCGTCATTCTCCAAATCATTATACAAACGGTTTACTCACCTGTTGATTCTGCTAACGCCTAGTATTGAATTCATCTCTGAAAATAAACATTGTTATTGCTTTTACTTACCTTCAGCGTCAGTCCGCTTCTTAACACTAATAGGATGATTTACCTTTAACAGGTTTTTTTAATATTTATTTTGGAACCTGTGAAAAAATGATTTGATTAGTTTTAGAATTATTATTTTTTTTTTTTAAAATCTGCTTTTAAAAAATGTTTAGAAGTACATTTTATATAGTTGGTGAATGAGTAGTTGCCTTAAATAAGAAATTCTAAAATTTGACAATGTTGAACCACACAAAGTTTCAGTTTCTGCATTTTTCATGAAGAAATAAGTGCTTTTATAGCCCGTTAGTCTTTCTTCTTTACCTAAGAAATCTTTATATATTAAACATATTTATATTTTAAGTAACATTTATTAATATCTTATTTATTGCTAACCTTAATAAATAATCATGTAATATTGTATAATGTTGTGTAAATAAACATAATTTTTAAAAATAAAATACAAAATAAAAAAAAAAATAAAAAAATTACGACTGAACCAGACCAAACCGAATCATTAAACACACCTAAAAACAAGACCGAATCAATCTGCTTCCCAGTATGAAGTTTGTCCAGAAGTCTCACTTGATTCCTCTTTAAAGTTTGCTAACTGCTCTCATTCCATCTGGAGTTCAGACATCTAGCTGACGCGTGCATTCTGTGTGTCCGCTTCGGTATTGATACTGATGCGAGCGTGAGAACCAGGATGACGTCTTCTCAGACAAAACAGCTGTCAGCATCCTCTCTCATTGGCGTTCGCTGCAGGTTAATTGACTGGAGCTGCAGCGGTTTCACACCAGCGCCCTCTTCCCGGACGCGGCCGTCTCCCCTCATCCGTTTCTCTCCGCTGGGTCGTCCTGGGTGAGACGCACCTCCTCCGGTCAGACTGAGAGGGAGAGAGAGAATTGAAGCAGAGGAGGAGTATATCCACTTTGCTGTGGCAATTTGAAATGAGGGGCAGGCCTGTGAGTGTGACAGTCCCGGCATCATCACGCTGTGCGCGTATTAGAGTAAGTACCCTGATCGCCCATGTGAAAAGCCACCGGGGACGGCCCTCTGATACGCCACTTCCAGCCCCAGCCTCACATGGAGCTCTATTTCACGGCCGGCTGGCCTGATTGAAAGTAATAGGGGGACTGAGGCTGTGATGAACTGACATGCCCAATAACTTTCATTACGTGGCTGTAACCTTGTCCCGCTCGCTAATTAATTTTTCTGCCAGCGATCATATGCCCGTGTGCCGTAGACTGGAGCGCAACCCCTGTCTGATCTCCATGCATCTGCTGGGAACCATGGTTTAACCCTGCATGGCAAAAAGTGTGTGAATACCCTCTTCTAATTAATAGGTTTGACTGAGTACATTGGTCAAATCCAGAGGAGGTAAATGTTAGGGCATACAGAGAACTCTGTGCACACAAAAATTGGTCTTTTTAAAGAAAGGATTTGTGGATGAGAAAGAACAGGACTGGCCTGTGCAAGACTCATTAGGTATTGCAGCATATATTGGAACGCCTCGGCAAAATATTTGAGATTGTTAAAGAGCACTGATTCCTTATTAAAACCAATGCTTTTAAAGTAAATGCTCAACAAGCACATGAACCCTGCTTCTGTTCAAAACTGTGAGATATATTGTAACAATTACCTTTTCATTGCACAGTTTTCAAAACCACATTTTTTTTTCTTTATATTTCACAGTGTTACTATATTGTATTTCCCACTTTATGTCTCAAACTGTGAGTGACCAACAGCTGCATCTGTGTCTCTGTCTCAAAACTGTGATTAACAGTATCTCATCTGGACTTTTTAGCTTCTTTCTGATAGTTGCAAATTCACATCTTACAAAGTGTCTTGTTTTCGCAACTGTCTCTCGTGACTTTTCTCATCGACTTTATATCTCCCACAAAGTGACTACTGTATATCTCACAATTGTGGCCTTTTTTTATAGTTGCAAAATTACATCTCTTAGTTTTTTGTTTTTTTGTTGCAACTTTATATCTCACACATATCTTGTGATGTAACTTTATGCGCTGCAGCTGTTTCTGACTTTGTATTGCAATGTAACTTTATTTCTCACAATTTCAACTTTATATCTTGCAGTACTGTAACTCATAGTTGAGTCTTTATATCTCACCATGTCTCTTTTTTTCCTTATTTGAAACTTTATCCCACAAATTTTACTTTTTTCTTTTCACTCTAAGGCAGAAACAGGCTTTTATTCATATGGATGCAGTGCATGTTTGGTTGTCCACATACTTTCGGCTGTACATTCAGTACCTTCAGAAGCGTGTCAGATCTCATCTGGGCCCTTTTGTATAAAAGCATATGGATCATCCCTCTCAGATTCATTATGATACGTATTACACCGAATCTGAATGCATGAAAGCAAAAGCGGAATTATTTGCAGCTTCTTAATAGCAGTCGCAGAAGTGCATTAGAAACCTCATGCATGCAAGGCAAGCTTGTAAAATCTGGGCGAATAAATATTACATGATGCATCTGATAAATAGATGCATGAACAGAATGCAGTGTTTACGATTATGGCAAGATGTCCATCTATAAGCCCGAGCGAGGGCTGGTGAGTGGGAGGAAGGCTGGCGGAACTGAGATGATTTCGGTGCGTTTTTTTTGAAGAGCTTCTGTACAATGCATCACCTTTCCTTCATTTACCATTGTAGGATTCTCGAAGCAGCATTTACATTCCTGACCATTAGTCTCCCCTCTGCCTTCTTTTGTTCACCTTTCTACAAGTAGGCAGGAGCCAAGAGCGCGTGCAGTATTAGAGCGCCACCTGGTGGACACTTTTAAAGCTTTCAGGCTTTTTGTTGTTATTTTCAGGGTTTATTTTAGGATTTTATGCTTCTCCGCACGTTCACATATGGTACACTGGTAAAGGTTTTCCCCCTTTTTTTGTTCCTCTTTCCATTCATCACATATTTTGACTGAAGTCAATTTTAAATCCGTCACCAAGACAGATGCGACGTGTAATTTTTTTGCACATACAAAGGCCTGCGACTGACATTTCATGCTCGCTGTGATGAACTACAAGCATTTCTTTTTGCCCAGGCATTCATCTCTCGGCCTCGATCCATTCATTGAAATGTGAACTACTGACTCATGCTCTCTCGAAAGCATTCGTTCATTAGGATGTTTACCATTTTCTTTGTGCTGCAACACAAGTTAAATCCCGCCTCTCCTGTGCGTTCTCTTCCAGCGTTATCACAACGCTTCCCTTTTCACGCCTGGAGAATTCCCTTCTTTGTAAGATGGAGATATCTGCACCTTTGAGTATTCCTTTAATGACACTGCCGCCTTTGTGTTAGTGCTGCGCGCGCCTCTGCCTGCTGTTCGCTGACGTCTTATCTGATTGTTGTGTGTGGCTGCTTCGCTAACAGCGGTCCGTTGGGTAAATTCTCTTTGTTGGCCTACGAATCTGGATCGCACGCATTCTCGACACGTTCCGGCGGTGACAGAACCCCGATGCTTCCACATACGTGAATGTGAATGCAAATGCTCAGGCGTGATTCACGTGCACACAGATATTTTTACACTTGGAAAAGAGAACTCCAGCACACTATGAATGCTTCTGGAGCTTTGGATTGTTTCTCGCCTCTAAGACTCCTGAGAACTGAGATGAAAATAAAACAAAAAGTGTCCTAGATTTGAGCAGAAAGGATAAAGGAGAGAGGAGCATGAGGAGGGAGAGAGATTAAAGAGCATGCGATGATTCGGCTATAGTCATACTGTTTTATTTTTCCGTTCTCTTTTTTTTTTTTTTTTCTCTTTCGGTGGAAGCGTGACATTCTCAGTGACACACTCTGGATTAGAGGCCTGCGGATGCTGTTCTACCGCAGGTAACCATGACTTGGTCAGTAATTTCCTATGACACGATATGCAAACCACTATGAGCCTTCAGTCTATGGAAAAGCATTTTGATATTTTTTTACTTCATTTGTTTCAGTCCCAAGCGGCCAACGATGTTAAAATAATTCAAACGGACAATTCTACCACTGTTTATTGTCATATGTCATTGCAAACTTATAGTATTGAGAAAATAAATATTCATGCAATACTTGATTGTTGTAATGTTTGTCAAGCATTAAAAAGGGCAATAGTACCACAAAAATATGATAGCTTAGCGTTTTGTCACTGAAGATTTCCTTCAAAATTCAGAAGGAAGATATTCATTGATTAATGTATGTTGTTTGTTGGTAAATGGAATTAGTGAATGGTTGATTTATCTGTTTTTTTGGTTTGCATAGAAAGCAAACACACATAGATTTATGTTGTAATGTAAAATTTAAAAAGTTGACACTTAAAGGCAACCAGCTTCAGTAGGTATTTTGAAATGTAGAGAAACAAGTTCAGCAGAGCAACTTTGAAGTTTTCTCAACTTTTTTTTTTCTTTTTTACAGTGTTGCCCTAAAGTCAATGGTCAAAAAAGGTGTGTGTGTGTGTGTGTGTGTGTGTTCGTGCATGCTTATGTGGTTTATGAGGACACAAATTTGTATAATGATGTGGGTATGACACAGGTATTACAATATGAAGGTGATTTATGAGGGCATTTTCAGTGTCCCCGTAATTCAAAAGGCTTATAAATCACACAGAAGGAAGTTTTTGGAGAATCTAAAAATTCTCCTGTAAGGGGTAGGTTTAGGTGTAGGGTCAGTGTAGGACAATACCACATACAGTCTGTACAGTAGAAACACCATTACACCTATGGAGAGACCCCAGAAACCCCCCCAAAAAAACAAAGTGTAAGAGTGTGTGTGTATATATTAGAATTTACTGAGCTCTAAAAGTTTAAGTTTACTCAGAAACCAATTTCTGGAAACTTGAATACTTAGTAACTTTAACTAGATTTGTTTAAGGCAATATGTGCAAGCTTTGAAATTAAGAAATTGAAAAGTACACTGTACATCAGTAATGCTGTCTTTTTCAAAGCTTTTCTTTAAAGCAAATAGAAATGTCCTTTTTTCTTCTTTTTTTGTCATCTAAGCCAGAGGGATGCTAACTTTCAGGTTGGCCTATATAATAAATCATTAGTGCAGGGTTTAACAATGGTTTGCTGTGCCAGGAATGACATCAAACACCATTGGTTCTCCGTTCAAATCTGTAAAATAGAGAATGATATTTTGTAGCTTTGACATATGAAGTTTCTATTGGACCTCAGAAGACTCAATGTAGTGTAATCTACAAGTCATATGGACAACAAGGTGTTTTTGATGATATATAAAGGGGAAAAAAAGGTAAAATTTGCCTTACATCACACAGGTCTGAGGATAAATAAAAAAAAATTGGATGTGGACTCAAAGAACATGAGTACTGAATGCAAACCAGGGACAAAATATGCTCTTTGCAATTAAATTTTTCATTGACCTTTTCTTTTAATGTAGCTCTCTCAGCTTCACTTGAACTCAAAGTTAATGGCTTATCAGTAAACCTTGTTCTTTATGTTTCAATGCTTTTAAGAAGACCACCTTTGATCTTTTATTTAGGAATTTAAGACAAGATAATACAGTGTTTCTGAGAGCTCTAAATTACATTTTTGTCTGGTTTGTGCAAAACAGAATATTGACAGTGAGCAACATCCTTTTGAGAGCATGATCAGTAAATATGCAAATCTTAATTCTTTTCTCTGATTGTCTGGTCTGATATTTGTGTATAATACACATAACCCTGTAACCGACTCCTTAATGTATCTATTCATATTTAAAATAAAGCCCTTTAGGCAATATGCATTAAGGTTCTGATTACTACAGCAGGGTTTATTTTGCAATAATGTCTGTGACCTGTTTAATTAGTCAGGTCCGCTGTTGCTTTGGTTTGGTTGAACGCTGAGTCTGAGAATAACACATCTCTCTTTTCTCTTTTCTCTCAGTCGCCTCTGGCCCCAGCGTTCCCTCAACTCTTTCACAAGCATGTCAGCGAACGGAAAGATTCAGAAGGTCAGAGCCAGTAGGGACTGACTCGTGTTGTAGTGCAGCAGGTCTTTGTTCCTCCTCTGCTCCGCTGTTTGGGAGGCTGACTTACTCACTGCTACATCCCAGAGCCATTTCTCATGTCTTACAAATGCATCCGTGTGTGTCAGATCACATTACACTGAGAGACTGACAGCTGGATGCAGGAGATGTCAGTGATGTTCCCTCCTAAAGGAAGGTAAGACGTACTGAGTTTACATGGGACAAACTAAAAACAAATTTGTATATTAGGGCTGTCAAAATTAGCACGGCATCCTTTTTTTTTTGTCCTGGCATCTCTTTGGTTAACATTACAGTAGCAGACAATATAGACACTGTCAATCAAGGAAAGATGCAACAGAAAGTTTATTTTGGTGCTGACATGATGTGTGTGAAGCAGCTGTCTGTGAACACAGGCATGTGACACGTACAATAGTGCACCCAAAATTATGCAAAAACAACATTTTTGACATGATTTTGGTAAATGAACTTGTAAACACCATAAAAAAAGTAATTATAAAGTAAAAATTAAAGTAATTATAGCCATTCGATATTACAGTAGCCTTATAGTACTATAGTAGTAGTAGTAGTATAGTAATATGTGTGTGTGTGTGTGTGTGTGCATATATATGCACACACATATATTTAAGAAAAATAAGTCAATGTATTTTAAATATATTTATATATAAATTGTATGAATATAAATATATACATGTAAATATTAGCTGTATGTGTGTTTTGTTTTTTTTTGTTTTTTTTTATTATACAATATATGTATATATGCTATTAAATCCTGTTATAGGCTAGTGCTATATTGAATGGCAATAATTAAAAATTGAGGAAAAAAGAGACCGTAGCAATATTGGTATTGATGAGACTGGCCTTGATTAATAATAAACTACTCTACTTGGTATAATTTAAATATGTTTTTTTTTTACTATCTTTATTTTTTATACTTTAATTCGGAAATTCTGTGTGAAATTATACAAATGTAATTATATATTAATAATATGAATTTAATTATGATAAATCAATCCATATCACTACTATTTAGTTATTTAGATTTATCTGAAAATCTGAAATACCTTTCCATTATTTACAAGGGCTGACAGCGGACAGATTGTGTCCCTAACACAAGAAAATGCTTTCAGGTTTTTTTTTGTTGTTTTTTTATGCGCCTGTTTCTCTGTTCACTTGAAGCTGTTGCAGTTATCCAGTGTCATTTTCTGTAATGGTGTTTTTTGCTTGTTATTTAGAGCCATTGATAGTTAACTGTAGTCCCATCTGCGTCATTCAGAAAGACCTTCTTCAGTAGAAACAGACAATGGAGTGCCTGACTGTTATTTGAGTGCATTGAAAAAAATTCTCTTATCCTGACAGTGTTAGTCTGAACAACCTTTGAAATATCAAACCAGATACTGTAGACATTTTCTGAAAGAAGTAGCAGTAGCTTTGAAACTTTAGATATGCTCGAGTATATAAATAATATTTATATATATATATATATGTATGTATTTATACGCACACACACACACACATATATATATA
>JAUMHP010000073.1:1450786-1462148 GCA_032361065.1 Enteromius trimaculatus | reverse complement strand
ACATATACTTTGAGAGTTGAAGGGGACAGCCTGCGCTCCAACTTCTCTTGCAGGAAGGAAAGCACAACTGCAATCGTACATCTCTGTGGGTCCTCACTACGGGAGCAACACCATTCGATGAACAGACCCTATCTCTGAGCGCAAGCCTGCCCCATAGAGGGGACTCGTGCTTGAGTGATGGTATGTACGACAGTGCTGGAAAGGCTGGAGAAGTTTGCCGCCATATGGTACCCATCCCCAGAGAAAGAAGGTCCTTCCTCCAGGGGATTTTCCAAGGAGGGGCTGCCGCGAGGAGCGTGAGGTCTGTAAACCATGTCGGGGAGGGCCAGTAAGGCGCTTCTACCAAGACTCCTCATCCTCCCTGATCTTGCACAGGGTCTGTGCAAGGAGGCTCACTGGGGGAAAGGCGTGCTTGAGCCCCGGAGGCCAGCTGCATGCCAGCACATCCCTGCCGAGCGCCTGAGGGGACTCCAGGAAAGAATAAAAAAGTCGGCAATGGGTCGACTCGGGGGAGGCAAAGAGGTCTATCTTGGCCTCTCCGAAGTGACTCCAGCTGGACTACCTGAGGGTGTGGGTGGACTGCTGATCCACTGCACGGTTGAGTAGCCCTGGAACATGAATAGCGCGCAACGATTTCAGACGCTTGTGACTCCACAGGAGCAGATGGAGCGTAGACCACCTTGTTTGTTGATGTACGCAACAGCCGCAGTGTTGTCCGTCCGGACCAACACGTGCTTGTGGCGCAGCGTGGGAAGAAAATGACGCAGCGCTAGAAACACTGCCATCAGCTCTAGGCAATTGATGTGCCAGCGCACTCGGACACCTGTCCAGGGACCCGAGCCTGCTTGCCCGTTGCATACAGCACCCCAGCCCTTGAGAGAAGCATCCGTGTTCACCACGACATGTCTCGAAACCTGTCCTAGGCAGCTGAATGCAGAGTCTCCTGGCCCTCCTCAAGGAGTGGGGACGGAGATGGTCTCAACGTCCACCGAAGAGCAGATCTCATCACCTCTGGGCTGCCTGTCTCAGGAGCGCTTCCCACCCCTCCGGGTGTTATTGGCCATGCCCTGAGCAGGCGGGGTCCCGCGCCCGCAGCCAGTTTGACAACGCTGCCTGTCGACGGCCAGCCTGGCATTGTGTGCTTCGGTTGGGGTTGGAGCAGATGGTTCTTTGGGTGCCGCTGGGGGACGCGGAGGAGCACTCGTGGAACGGGAGGCCGCTCGCCGAGGCAGAATGTTCAACATTGCCTCCATCTGCTTCTGAACTGGCGCGAACTCCTGGGCCAAGTCCTCCACAGTGTTGCCCAAAAGGCCAGCCTGGGAGATGGGGGCGTCGAGAAAGCGAACCGTTTAGCCAGAGATGGCATTCCTGGACCACCGCAATGGACATCACCTGACCAAGGGCGCGCACTGTAACTTTCGTTGCCCATAGAGTGAGGTCCGTCGCAGCGCAGAGTTCCTGCATCACCCCTTCATCAGGTCCGGGCTCGTGCAGCTCTTTGAGAGCTTTCGCTTTGAGAGGGCCGAAAGGGCTTGGGCGCAAGCGTGATGAGTAAGGGGCTCGCCACAACTTGGTCAGCTCTCCGTGCACCTCCGGGAAGAAAGAAGAAACCAGTCATCCAGTCGTGAAGGGTCGGCAACAGGCACATGGGGCACCTGCAAACTGATTCCTTCCGCGGCGCGGAGGAGCATATCTGACAGTTCGGTGTCCGCCGCGGATGGAGCAGGCGCCGCAGGGCAACAGCTCTGTGGCACAGCAGCCGCCCCACCATCAGAACAACCCTCTGATGGTGCAGAACACATCTCAACCTCTCGGGGTGCGCGGTGGTTCAGAAGTTCGCGCAGCCGTACTGGACGAAGCATTCTGTACCGTCACCTGGAGGTCCCCCAGGCGTCTCGCCGTGGCGGTCATGAACTTGCTACGGTCCAACGGTCTACCACGGGAAGAGAGCGAGGGGAGGCTGCTTACGAGTGAGAGGCGGGACCTCAACACAGCTAAAAAAGTCATCCTCTCACAATGAGCTCAGTGACTTTCCACGAACACCGGCTGAGCATGTTCTCGGCCCAGACATGACCGATAGCGCTCGTGACCGTCCGACGAGGTGAGGAAACTTCCACACCCAGAAACGCACGGCCGGATCGACATCCTGTTACAGAATGTGTCACCAACCGTAGGAAAATTGCTCTTTTTCCTGGTTGCCCAGGGAAGACCCAAATGCGGCAACTCCATGCACTCATGGTGGTGGGTCTATGCTCACTGGATATGTCGAAGACTAGTACAGCCGGCCTTGAGAAAGGCCACCAGCTCGCAAGATCTGCTGACAGCCGCCCAGAAATGCTGTCAGACGAGAGAGCAGGTTTTGCGGGAACTTCTCCAACGATCTCCTTCACCTTCCTTAGAAACGAAAGAACATGGATCTCTAGCTCCACAAGAGCAACGGCTCTGAAGTGAAAAGCTGCATTTACACTGTTCGCGTGCCTTCTTATACTCACACAGTCATGAGGTGCACCTGAGCGCAATCAGTGCACGCCAATATTCATTGGCCTTTAGTAAAAGCTCAAAGCAGATAGGTCTCTCTGGCGAGTTCCCATATGTAACGTCAAAGTGATTCGACTGAAAGGGTAACTGCTGTTATTCACACATTCAACCCAGAGACACGTTTTAGCATCATTGTTGTTATGATGATTATGGCTCCTCAAACGCCACCATGACATTAAGTGCACAAAGAGCATGAGCATACTGCTGCCAAGACCTTCAGGGAAGCTGCCATGAGGAGGACAATGGACATGGCGTGAAAAAAAAAAAAAAAAAAAAAAGTTTCTTAAACAATCTGAAGGGAAGTAACTATGCCTTGTTTTTATACTAGCTCTGTCTTTGAATGATTTATGCAGAGTCTCAGTGAGTATTCTGCTTTTTTTCTCTCTCTCTCCAGTTAAATCTCATTTCATATGGGACCTAGTGAGCAATTCATCTGTGCCCCGAATCCCAATGAGGGTGTTTGTGGGAGAGGGTGAAGACTCAGCATGGTAAATAGAAGGAGAGGGGTTTTCAAAAGGTTAGCTGACAATCACTGCCACACACTGCACCCAGAACAGCACACAATAAAACAGAAGGTGCAGGAGATATTTTGTTTTAGAGAAGAGCTTGGCTGTAAGTGTCAGGAACGACCCCTAACCCTTACCGCATTAATTATCAAAACACTTCTGTTATTCTTAGAGCTGCCGAATATGAAGCAGGCTGTGCTGGAAAAGAAGAAGAAAAAAAACCTTTGGATTTAAATATGCCGAATATGCATTCACCTCTATCACCCTCTCGCAGTGGAATGTTTCTAATTAGTCAATATGCATAGTTTTTAAACCTTACCCTCAACTTTTGAAGAAGTGTATTTGCATTTGACAAAGCACAGCTCTTTGAGTGTGACGCCGCTGCATATAATAATAATCATAATAGCATTTAATGAAAATGCAAATGAAAAAGTAGGATAAAAATAATATTTGTTCTACATATGTACAACTTTTCAGAGTCTATCTATCTATCTATCTATCTATCTATCTATCTATCTATCTATCTATCTATCTATCTATTAATAATAATAATTATTATAATATAATAATATTATTATTAATATTATTAATATTATTATTAATAATGGTAACACTTTACAATATAGTACTTACAATAAGGTTAATAAGCATATTATTATTACTATTACTATTATTATTATTATTATTTGTATAAACAGCCTTTAAAATGTTTCAGTTGTTAGTCTTTTCTCCCTAATTTCAAGATAACTCCATTTAAATTGAAATATAAATATATTAAATTTGTCTTTCCCAACTATGCTTACTATTATTTATATAAATTGAAAGGTGTATGCTTTAAAAAGGCATGTTAAAACGTCATTTGGGGAAAGGAAAATAAAGTACATAATGTATAGTACATTTCATTTATTATGTTTTAAGGGCGTTTACTTTTGCTGGAAAGTGATTAAGATCAATTAAAAATGAAAAATTAAGTTGATTTTTTTTTTTTTTTTTAATTTGTCTTGTTAATTAATTGAATTGCATTTTTATTTAAAATAGGATAAAAATAAATGAGGTCTATCAATTAAATATCAAATTATCCTTTAAAAATGTTTGTAATTAACTTTTGTTCTTGATTCTCATAAATAAATTTGTCTCTTCTTGCTTGCATCTTTTCAATAAATATGTATGCATAAAAATACCATTGGGGTAAGTCACTATAATCTTGCATTAGTACTGTAAATGTGTTATGTTTTAAGAATTTATTAATATTTCATATTGTTTGCTGGAAGGAAGCCTAGTGATTAAGATACATTTAAGTGAAAAATGATTAAGTGATTTTTATTTATTTATTTATTAATCATTTACCCCTCTGCAACTCATCTGCCAGGGGTCAAACAAGCATAGCCCCGCCCCAAACGTCCGCGATTGGTTGAGCTAGTGTGTTGCTGTTTAAGGTCAGTCTGGAAGCAGCCTGGTCACATTTATGCATGAATCAACCTACAAACGGCATAAATCTACTGTAGCTTTATGTCCACCATGAACACAAGAAGATGTTTTAACTTCAATAAATGACCCACTTAACCTTCAAACAAATAAAATGCAGTGAGCTTATGTCTCACCAACAATCAGAGAATCTTTAGACTGCCGTAGTGACTCTGACGCACACAGGCAACAGAAAGCTAAAAAAGATATGGAAGTGAATGGATCTGATAACCACACTAAAACCCTCAGCGACCGAAAAATCTGCCAAAGGCCTTGCCGAGCGAAAAGGTCAAAAGGATGGAGACGGCACGTCAGACAGAGGAGAAACACTCAGAGCTTAAAGATAGTGTGTGCTTTGAAAACAAGAAAAAAGGTCGAAGAGGTGCCCTGCTTATGCACGAGACATCTCTTAACAGCCATCTGTCCTCCCGCCCCTCTCCGAGACATCATGTTTGACAGCGAGACCCGACTCATGCTATGTTTGATCCTCCGATAACCCGCGAGGAGGAGCGGACATGAGAGAGGCATAGCCAGTGGCTTCAAAAAAAATGAAAGAAATACTCTGTCTTGATCCTCGCAGACAAAGCACCTCAGGTTTACGAGTCTCTGAAGAACCAAAGTCCGGCTTGTTTTATTTGTGCCACTTTCTGGGATCCCGCTTTGAAGAAAATATAATCTGGGCTCGGTGACTTCCAAGCGCCAGGCCGAGACTCGGATGTACTTTGTGAGCAGTGCTAAACGAGCGTCTCCAGCTGTGCTCCGGCTCTGAATCTGATTGGTTCATCTTGGTTGTATATTTTACGGGAAGGATATCGGTGTGACTGATCTCATTTGCAGCTTTCTTTCTTCAAATCATCGCTTCTGTATTGCCGTGTGGGCTGCATCTACCTTTGGAGAGGAAAATATTGCAGATTAGGATTCGGGAGTTTATAGCCGGAGGGTGACAGGAGGACAAGGGCGAGATGGAAGTTGTAAGACGAGGAGTAGGTGGTTGGGTTTTAACATAGAGGGTCTAATTACGCTCGGAGTGAAGCGGTAATGCATCTTTAGCCCAGAACTGTCATCTACCTAATCTCTCCGTAACCCCACCCCTCACTCACACCGCATACAGAACCGGATTTATTTATAGGCCCTCATTGTGTGCTGCTTGGTTGATTGATTGATGGCTTTGTTGTTTAGATGCTTGCGTGAACACATGCTCTAGCATTAACAGCCAGATGTTGCTGACTAAACTTCATCATTTAGACCTTAACTGTGAGCCTCGGGCCAGAATAATCGTCTGTTTTGCTGTATTTGCGTTCTATGGCGCTTTAATGTACACAACTCCACGGCTCTGTTTACATGTGCACTAATTTCCTAAAATTAGTCTGAACCTCATGATTTGTTGGTTAGACCAGATGACATTCAGACTGTTCATGCAGTTTAATGGGTCAGGTTGATTTCAAAACTTCTACATATTTTGTTTTGTAAAATACTATTGGCAACTTACTTAAGTACTAAGTTGGAAACATCATGGGGCAGTCTGGGCCTAATGGATAGGGAGTTGAACTTGTAACACAAAGGTTGTGGGTTCAAGTCCCAGGTCCGGCAGGGACTGTAGGTGGGGGGAGTGAATTCCCAGCACTCTTTCCACCTTGAAGTCACTTCACGTCATAAATATTGTTTCAGTGAATTAATTAATAATTAATTTAATTTAGAAAGTAAAAGAATAACTATTGACATTTGAACATCTACTTTAACATTTTAACTAGGAATCAATGAAGTAATGTTTATTTAAAAAATAAATAAAATAATAAAATAACAGAATTTCCTGATCCATCGTCAAAACAGACCAAACCCTACTGCATGGAGTTGATTTTTCACAACAATCTGTGAAACTTTGTACGATCATATTTCAAACTAACTTTGATGCATTCCACCTCTTTAACCTCTGAAGTATTGTTCTAGTATTTAGTTATTTATTCACTCTATAACCCTGTTTTTATGCACATTTATCACATCAGAAATGAGTGATGAAAATGACAAATTAAAAAAAAAGTGTTTATGCTCGCTTGAGGTGCACAAAAGAGTTAATGAGAAATAATGGGACATGGAAAAGCATTTGCTAAAGAAATTACATGCACATCAAAAAGTGACCTAGCGCAATGGAATAGCATAACCTGACTAACTGATCTAGTTGCACAGCATCTGAAATGCTGCTATGGTCGCTCTTCAATGAGTGGGCAAAGTCTGTCATCAAAATAACTGTGTTCCAAAACAGGCACAAGGAATGTATTATGAAAAATACTGTATTTATTGGCTTATCAAAATTATGAAGTTTTTGGATGGAAATGTTTTGCAGTTAATGCATAAGTTAAATTCACAAGTTTTGGTTGGAAACCCAGGTATTGATAATAACAATTAAATGTTGCCTTACATATTATTTATAGGATTTGCTTTGCAGGAAATCAATAAGTAAAAATAAATAATGATAAATGTTAGTATAGAGACAAGGGATGGATGGATTGATTGATTGTAACATCCAACAAAATTTTGAGTGTTATCATTTTATGTATTATTTAATAAACAGTTGCTAATGTTAGCTTTAATATTTTACAGGTCCTTGGGTGTCCTGGATTGCTTATACTGTATGTGGTTTCTTACCCTTCATAGTCGAAAGAGTCCAGTTTCAAGTCTTCAGGATTTTTAGCTTTGCTTAGAAAAGTGAAACAAACTGAGGGTGATGCTAAAAGTTTGTTCAAAACTGAGCTGAAGTCTCTTTGTTCAGATGAAACGTGTTTCACATGTGAATTAAAGGATTCATTTGTGCAATAAACATAAACTAGAATGTTGGACATTCTGCTACTGAATACTAATGTGCATGCCATTCACTGAGACTGAGGAAAGCTGCAGCATATCCAAAAAATAAATACATAATCAAATAAAATCCTCAGGAACCTGATGTATTCATGCTACATTTTAATTAAAATGGAGCTTTGAGCAAAGTAGACACTTTTAACGCACATCAAGACTTAATTCGAGTTGAGTTGCTAAGCATCTTCTGAAGGCACTAATGCTAATTAGAGCATTAGAGAGCTTTTTTTATATTTCAAAACAAGCCACTCCTTCAATACATTACGCTTTTTTTAATCCACATTCCGTTCTGTTGGCTGACAAGATGGAAGCAGAATGACCTAATTACAGCCGTCATAAAGATGCATAATTTCCTCTCACCCTTCATTCTTGTCTTCGCCCAAGAAACACAAGCATTGTCCCTTTGTATCAGCAAATCCTCATTAGAAAACAATGCATTGGCTGCTTTCAGCTAATGCATTTGTCACAATCGCCAGCGAGCCGATGTACTGAGCTTCGCAGGCTTCACCGCACTAAAACTGTCCTCCTACACACACACACACATTTATTAAGTTTGCTTTAGTGCGCTTTAAGTGATAAGAATCCTCATAAATCAGGACACTGCGTTTCCCAATAACTGAGCATGGAGCAAGTCAACACAAGAAGTATATAATATATAATACAATATATAAAGCTTCCACTGAACCCAGAACGTTTGTCAAGATCTACACATTCATAATATATATTTATAATACAGAGACAATTTTCTAGACCGAGCCAGAGCGTTTCCTCACTTCAGACTTCAGCAAAATTATTTGTTGATTCTTGGCATCATTTGAAATAAGAAAATGCTTTACATTTGTTAAAATGAATGTTTGTTTATCTCATGCTTGGCTCTTGTGAGACAATTGCAATATTCTTTTTAAGACCATGCCTCTTTATTTTTTATTTATGTATATGTTTTTGGTGGGCTGTGCTTAAAATGTGCTAACCTGAATTCATGTAAATTACTATCAACACACACATGCACACGCATACCCACTCATACCACCACATTCAACCCCCAATGAAGCTTAATTATAAAGTTGATAGCACCCAGATTGATTAGTTAGCATGCCAATCAAACATAGGAAGGAAAGAGAGGAAGCTGTGCGGTAATTGGCCATGAACATTGGGGAATAATAAATATTCATGTGTGTTCTGAAATTGCGCCTCTCTTCTGGGCTAAAGTGGCTCCGCACTTGAATCTCTTCACATCTGGAGAGGGCATGTTGTCGTTCTTTAATAGGAATCTGTTGGGAGTGCTTAAAAAGACTGATTTGATAACCTCCTTCTCACCCACTCAAATATAACACAGTCACACTGACAGTCACTTCTCACTCCCAACCGATGCTTGGTCAGGATCACTTTTTGTCGCTAAAGGGGTACGTTTTTGGCACATATAAGGGTAGCATCACGTGCAGGGTGCTCCCTTGTTTTCAGTTGTTTGTCTTAATTTATTCATTTGCATGCATTTGTAAAAATAAATAATTTTATATTTACTTTCACCTACCCCCACCCCTGCCCTATTTCTGAACAATACAACACAAAACTGGCAAATACAAGTACAGCTACAGGAGATTTATTTTAAAACCTGAACATAATAAACAACAGTATAAAAGTATTACAAAACAAGTTGTGTTGCTTTCAAAGTCATACAATATATATGTTTATGTGAAGAAAATAGTAAAACCTCTATTCCTCTCACAAATCAATTGTTTTATGTTGGGAGACTTGAAATATTGTTTAAGTATTTATTTATTTATTTATTTTTTTTATTGAAACTGCAGTTGTACCTGTTTTCTGTTGTGACTCTACATGGAAAAAAATACTCATAACATATATGCAATAATGGCAATATTATTACCCAATAGGTAATTCAGTCACAACAATAAAATTCCCAGTGCTTTCTTTTTATTTCAAGTTTTATTTTTTATCATTATTAATTTTGCAGACATATAAATGGCAAAACCTCAACCCACAACCCCTCCCAAGGGCCACCCTCATAAAAAAAATACAAATAGAACGCACTCTGAGAAGGTCCTGATGTTACAGTTATATTTTCAGTAATACCCAGTATAGGGCTCCATATTTTGTAAAAGGATCTCAGTGATCTTTTGGAAGAGTGTCTGATTTTTTCAAGGTGGATGCATTACCTCTCGTATTCAATCCTCATGTGATGGGAGACAGGACTGTTTTCATTTAGAGAGGATGGCATGTCTAGCTAACAAAGTGGTAAAGGCAATGGCGCAGCACACTGTGGATGATGCAACCGAATCTAGAAGAAGACCGAACAGTCAGCGTATTAGGGGCGATGGTGGTATTGAGGGCCTGTGAAAGTGTTCTAAAAGTGTCTGACCTGTAGTCCTCTAACCTCGGGCAAGACCAGAACATTTGAAGATGATCAGCTGGAGATTGTTTGCATCTGCTGCATGCATCGCTTCACTTTGAAAATATTTTAGCCAGTTTTTAGCCAGAAGTGAGCTCTATGAACTTTACATTGTATAAGAGCTTTCCTAGCACAAATAGACAAAGAATAAATTAAACCAGATATGTCAATACCCAGATCCTGCTCCCAGGTTTGTTCCAGAGAGCCAGCTGGAGATGAGGTAAGGGAGATTATTTTGCAATAGATGGTGGATATCAGTCGTCCTCGAACAGGGTCGTGGGTCAAGTTCTGATTCAGGGGGCCGTTTGGGGAAATAATTATTAAATATAGTAGCTCACTTGAAAAAGACGACTATTAGGAATATTAAATTAAACAGAAAAAGATTCTCCTTCAGTGCTTTCTTTTTTTAAAACAACAGATGACCTGCTCGTTGAAAAATTAAAAGTGGCATCAGGTCTTGACTGTCCTGGCCGTGTCCTATTAAAATGAAATATATTGTTACTGTGCTGAATCTCTTCTGTGTTGATGTGACTCTTGGCCTTTATCTGCCTGTGAGTTTGAAGCCCACCAAAGGGGTCTTGAAGTTGCACTTTCTTGAGCTCTTTGGATAAAGTGAACGCAGGACAGTTTGACCTTGTAATCATTGTTGTGTATTGTATTGATTGTTTTTTTGGGGGGGATATAATAGCTGAAGCTAATAAAATAATTGCACAGTTTGCTGCACTTGATTGCATTAATATTTGTTAATTTGCATGATGTTTTAATTTATTTTTTATTGTGTATTTATTTATTTATTTAATTCTTTATTTATTTTTTACTCATACTGGAAATAAACAAGTGGAAAAACTTGATCACAGCGTGAACTGATTTTATGAATATGATTATTTTCTGAAAGAAAACAACAAGGTAGATGGTCAAATAAATGCACAGCCATTTGATAACAATAAAACACATTGGTCTATTGATTATTGGCTATTTTTTAAATACAATATTTGTCAAAATACAAAATAAGAATGACTACTTATTTATTTATAGTATTTGCTATACTTTGCTTTTAAAAATCGATGAAAGTCATCCTTTAAAAAATGTATATGTAAATATTTAAGTGTGTAATTTCAATATATTTTTATTTGCATAGTGAATATTGACATAAATAGTGATATTGTGTATTTATGGCAGCTCTTGCTGCTGTATTTTAATGCAGTGAAGTGATTAGGACTGAGATTAAGAGCTCAGGGTGTTGGAGTGATTTGGGTGTGTGCTGACTCTTTGAGCTGCAGGTGTCCTCATGAAGTGTGTGAATAAGGAATGACTCTCTGACGTCTGACCTGCGTAAATCAGCTACAGTTTCTCAGCCAGAGTCAGACCCTTTGAACTCAAATGACCCCAAAAAATCACCTCATCGTGAAGGACAAAGAAAGGGCAGACCCAGAAATCAGTTATTTTACCTATAAAAGTGGCATCACCATATATGCTATCTATTGCCCAAGCTTGGAATATCTGCACAAATAAAAATAGAAGATGAAAAGAAAACAATTTAATCTAAAAATACGCAAACAGTGTAACAAATTAAAATGTGTGTGAATGTCCATAT
>JAUMHP010000073.1:1405321-1428073 GCA_032361065.1 Enteromius trimaculatus | reverse complement strand
TAAAGGATATGAGAAACCTTAAACATTAAAGGTATCAAAATTGTCGCAAAGGATGTTTATTGACTTGATCTGTTTGAAATAATTTCCCATAAGATAGAATGTGAACCTAATACTTGCAACAAATGTGATCTTTGACATATGAACAGACTGTAAAACATGGTGGTCATTATCAGACGTGGCCGGTTTTCCTTTAAGTGGGATTTTCAAAGTGCGTGTTGAAAAAGCGGCACTATCTCTCTCTGAAAGGTCCTTCAGCGTGCAAAGTTGGCAAAACACAGCACTCTTGTTTAGGGCTGGGTATGTAGAGCCACTCCCAGACCTAATTGTACCAAAGTTCTTTCCAAATTGCAATTAAAGATAAACAGAGAGCTTGATGGGGAGCTGCGATAATGCCGCTATCTGGCATCGGCCTAATTGTTGCAAACATGCTCCGTTTGACAGACGAATTTACTCTGGCCCACCCCCTCCGTCTTGGCCTGTGTAGTGCGTACTTCAGGGGCGATCTGTTTACGAAGCATCTCATTTAAGGCACTTTGATGTCTCTGCCAGCCTTGGTATAAACAGTTACTCTAACGGTCTGGAGATATTGTAGAACAAGTTGTATTTTGAGGTCCGATGATGCAGGCTTGTTTTTAAATTGTCTGCTGGTTTGTCATCACTGGAGCGATCGGCTAATAAACCAGACTGATCAGTGATGATGTCATCTCATTAAGGAAGAGCATCACTTCTGAAAGCATTTGGGCCGAGCAACATGTCTGTAGCTGAAGTAAAAGTGACCAGAAGTGCACTGAAGACAACTATCTATATATATTTTAATAATAATTGAAAGGCTTTGGATCTCCATATTCGGCTGGTGAAAAATACATACTGTAGGCATGTATGACTATATGTTATAGAGAGTGGTTATAAAGTAAATAAGTCAGTAAATAAATTAATAGTAAAAAGTACTGTTATAATGCGTTATTTTATTACAAATGTTGTATTTTTCAAGCATTGTTGGGGAGTAACACATTACAAGTTACATGATGCTTAATATAGCTCTAGACCGAATGTCAACATGCGTTAATTCATCTCACTTATGCAAAAACAGATATTGCTCAAAATTAATAAAATCAGTGAAATGCTAACTCAGCATTTCAGACTGTTGAACTTTCTTTTACTGTGTCCTGTTCTTCATGTGATTCAAAATGGTTTGTTTGAGTTGTACAGACGTGGATTAACATGTATTCATTTCCTATATGCACTTTTACTTTAGAAATTTTGGAGTTTTATAGTAAAACCGAATAAGCAACCCAGATCCAGGTAAGAATAAGATATTACTTCCTAAAAAAAAAAAAAAAAAAATTGAAATATGGTAAAGCAGGACTTTTAAAAATCAGCTTTCCACAACATTATTATTTTTTTTATTATTATTTGTTTGTTTCACATTTTCCAGATAAACACAAAATGAAAAAGTGTGATGTTTCCAAAACTTGAACTGTTGTATGGATCAGTGACAAAAAAAGTTGTTCAAGATCTACAAGATCAAAACTCTTTTAAAAACTTGTTTTAAATGCATGCATCAGGTATTTTCAAATGGACACTGCATGTTGATTTAATGTGGTTAAAAATAGCATATGTTTCACGCTTTCCTCGTAGTAGATGAATTAGCGAATTTGGCATCCCGTCTGGGAAGCGAGCCGGGAGAATGGTGAACCCTGAATACTAATGGTTTGAACCCTAGCGTGGGCAAGAGTTCGGCGTTCGGCTCGGTCTCCATTTGCCCCCTGGGAAGTGTGAATCAAAATGGAAAACAGGCGCAGAAGGGGCGGAGGTGGGGTGCGCAAAAGCGAGATGTGGGAGAAGGGAAGCTGGGATATTTATAGTGAAGGGGAAATGATTTGATTGGATGAGAATTCACAAGAGAGTGATTAGATGACGGGCTGCCAGCCGTGCGTGATTAACTCGTTCAGCGATCCTCCTGAAATTATGTTATTTGCAAAACATTCACTTCATTTTTAACAAGATTTAAGCATGAATATACATGAAAACTTGACTCCCATAATTCCCCAAATTAAGTATAATTTTCAGAACAAACAATGATGCCCCATTTACTTTTATTTTCGTTTAAACAGTACTAATGTACAGCTGATCTGATGTTTTGTTGAGATTAAATTTTTTTAAACATGATCAGTTTTTTTTTTTTTTCTCTTTATTTTACGGTTACACCACATTGACATTTTTGCAATAATCTCCCAAATATACTTGGTCCACAAAAAAGAAACACAATTAATTTGCACATATATTTAGAGATTTCACCTCTTTTAAATGTAATTAAAACATGTACACAAAACAAAAATAGTGTCATGTGATTAACCCATATAGAAAAGAGCTACAAGATTCTTCAGAAAATGTCTGGCTTTTGTAAGGAAAAAAACAACAATAACATACATAAATAGATACTGTAATATAGTGTAAATAATAGCAGAGTTGCCATTTCTGGATTAACGTTTCCTTTTATTTGGCAAGTTTCACATTGATTTGCTGCCAAAGTAAGTCGTGGTATATTCCTCATTCGTTGTATTCTTGTGCAGCTGGCTTTATGAAACAAGCCAATCGTTTAAGTAAAACAGTCATGTTCTATAATTAGCTCTGATTTATCACGTTAGTTAAATCAGTGCCTAGGTTTTATGGGAGCTTTATGCGGTGGTTGGTGAGCTCTGGAATTCTTTTCATGAATGAAACAACATGTGATTTTTTTCCAGTGCATGTACAGTAACAGCGCTGTACGTTTACAGATCCCAGACACTATTGTGTAAGAGAGAGAGAGAGAGCGAGAGAGAAAGAGAGGAAACGTGCGGGATTTCTTCCCTCTGTTCTTCAGCCTCAACGAGGGTTTTGCTAAAACCAACAGACTCCCCTGCAAAGAGAGAACAGGAAATGACTAAACGTAAACAGGAAGTGCTGTGAGGTGACCAGTAGCATGTTGAATGGAGAATGTTAGACAGGTCTGGGACGCAGCCGCTACTGCTTCAGGAAACAGCTGGACTGAGAGAGAGAGAGAGAGAGAGAGAGAGAGAGGCAGGCTGCTGTTGTGATCTGACAGTTTGGGTAACTTCTCTCACCGTGGAAAGAAGGCCAAGGCTGTTTTGTTGCTAAGCACAATATAGGATAAACTCAAAACAAACCAGATAAATTATACATTACAAGTTATTTTTAGGTTTATAGAAATAACACTGAAACTGTGGACTTGGGTCAGTGACATGTAGTATGTGTGTATGAATGGATGCAGGCCTATTCATTTATATAAAACAACAATTTTCATGAACTTGCATATTTAACTGCGTCTTTTCTAATAAGCATTATTTTTGTATTTAAAATTAAGATATAATTAGACATGTTTAGGGAAAAGGTTTACTGAAAATGATTATGATACAGCTGAGTCATCACTCTTCTGTTAGTCATAGACTTTTTATTTACAGAACATCCAGGACAATAAACAACAGTCATGCAAATTGTTTTTGTATTAAAATTATTTTATAAGGAATGTTTTACCTTTAATTAATTAATTGTTTTTGTTTATTTTATTTATTTTAAAGAATAAACATGAAAACTGAATTTATATGAGGGTTTTGTTTTCTGTTATACACTATTAATACAAAGTTAAATTTATTAATTAATTTATTAAATTATTTTCTTTATTTGTTTATTTAGCACAATCATCTGCATTTGTCTGAAACGAGCTTTCCTCTCAAATTGATGTACTTTCTTTAGTTTACTTGATCAACCTGGCAACCATGTGTCTGTCTACAAGATGGAAAAAAAGCCGATGAGCTTAAAACACCAGCACCCATGGAAATTGGAGTTTAGTGATGTCTGTTCCACTCATGATAAAAGTGTTTTCTTTCACACGGTCATTTGCGTTGTTTGCTGCAGCAGAATCTGCGAGCAAACCAAGCGAGTTGCTTTGAGTTGTGCTTATCTGAAAGAGCAACCATTCTGAAAGGTTATAATCGTGATTATATTGTTTGCGCTAAATAATCACGATTAACTGTTAAACGATGATTGTGGAACCCTAAGAGACATATTGATGGTCAGAGCTCTAGATTTAAGAGTACCAAACCCACGGAGAGTCTGCGATTTTATATTGTGTTGCGCTGTAACCCAACGCTCATGACCTCGGTCTGCGCTGCCTTTACGGCTTACAGAGCTTGTAGAACCTTTACAGCTAATGTCGTTCATGCGTGCGTGAGTCTGCGGTTTGTGTGTGCGCTAATACCCCCAATAGACAAGTTCACCAAAGAAAAACAGCAGTTTTCCCCCAAGGAGCTTTTTTAGTCAGGGCAATGAAATACCTCTGTGCGTCACAAACACTAAAGCTGAACATACGTTAGGCTGAACGTTCTGTTTCTAATGGCTGGCCTGTCCCCTGAAAGGTTATTAATTGCCGGCTGGTTGATAAGCAGGGCATAATCTGTGGCACAGCTTAATAATGGTCTGATATTTATGAAAACCATCTGGTTGGAGTATTTATAGAATGATATGAAATTTCATTGTTTCTGTCAAGCATCTGGCCGCTGTGAGCTCTACTGGCTGCCGTCCCACCCACTCTTGGAAACAGTCTGTCTGTCTCTTTCTTTCCCTCTTTACCTATTTCTCTCGATCTGTTCTTCTCCCACAATCTTTCAGCCCGCTTTCGTGAACCTGAAAAGGGCTACTTTTCAATGAACATGGAATGGAGGTTTTATGGCTTGGCTTGCCATCACAAGGTCTGGGAGTAATCTGGCCAGTGCAATTGTTGTTTAAAGACTTTTTTTTTTTTGGTTTGTTTTCAGAATCATTGCAGACAGTGGCGATGGCCAAATCCTAAATAACTACTGCCAGAAGTGCATTCAGTGATGTTTAATTTCATTAATAGTACACTGTCAATCTCCAAAACAACACAAAAATTAGGATTTTTGTTTCTGTTGACGTGGCACAACTTTTGCAGCAGTTAGAATGAATTTGTCTGTTATAACAATGTTATTACATGATAATTATACAGTAATAGCACCGCTTGTTTTAGATACTATGAGAGTTTAGTTATACATTCACTAAAAACTCTACTTATCTGCTTTTTTATAGATATGTTTGATTTACCCCTATATTTTCATGCAGCCAGAGTGTGATAAATGGGTTTTGTGCTGAGAAGTATTTCAGATATAGTCATGTTCCATTCCAGTTGGAAAGGATTATTTTAAAGAGACAGCTAGTTCAGGGGTTTAAGGCTGTTTTATGTCACTAATTCATCACAATCATTTGGCCTTTGCACAGTGGCTAAATGTGGACATTTGAAGTTCTTCACAATGACTGGCTGGAGATTGTTTCAGTTAGTGTAGGTTAGTGTTAGTTCCTGCAAATGTTGCATGTCATTGTGTATTTAGAGCTTGCTATTTAATTAAAATGTTTTAAAGGTGGTGGGTGTGTTGTTTTGAAATTGAAATGCTTCCTCTAACTCGGCTCAAGCGATGAGATTTGAGCGGGACATTCTTTTGTTCAATAGTTGATCAAGAAGCATGTTTTTTAAAGATTACTGATCATTATTTTTGCAGTTCAATTTTTTTATTTTTATTTTTATTTTTTTTTACATAATATATTTGTATACTGTGTATATTTATTATGTATATGTATATATACACAGACATACAAATGCATGAATATTTAAATAAAATGTTGTTTATATTATATATTATATATATATATATATATATATAATGTAAGTATAATGTAAAAAAAATAATACATAATTATGAATTTACATGTAAATATATATTAGTTAAGGCCACTTAATTTAATGGTACTCACACTGTGAAGTGTTCAACATGATGAAAATTTGAAAAACCTGTTGTACGCAATCTATTACATGCCTCCTGTTGTCTGATTAATAATCAATATATCATTTTATAATTAAAATAAGTATACCTTCAGGTTGTGATGCACATGCCTTTTTTTTTGCTGTGAAATACATTTTTCATAAAGTAGCCATAAGATTAATTTAAATTCTGTTTAGTTAGTAATATTTGGCATTGTTAGTAACACTTTGACAACTATTTGATTATCTTGACTTATTTTTTGCGAAAAAGTCATGTTGAGCATATAGGGGCATCTGTATGCTAAATATGAAAATAGTGTGAATGTTTAGTCATTTGGTTTCCATAAAACAATTTGCATGACTGTTGTTTATTGTCCTGGATGTTCTGTAAATAAAAAGTCTATGACTAACAGAAGAGTGATGACTCAGCTGTATCATAATCATTTTCAGTAAACCTTTTCCCTAAACATGTCTAATTATATCTTAAATAATGAGACTACATGCAATGTACATTTTAAGTAAGGTAAAGAGAGTGAAAGTGTGTGTTGTAGCAGTGTGTATGTTAAAGCTTGCATGTGTGTGTGTGTGTGTATAAGGGTGTGTGTTTGTGTCAGACAGACTACAAGGAGAGAAAGAGATAGAGAGAGAAAGCGCATGCTCGGGCAGCACCAGACTGGATGGAGAGCGGCATGTTTGTGTTGGAGCTGTTAGCTGCATATTTGGACCACATGTGCTCTGAGTTTGGGAGTAACAGGCCAAATGAAAGGCACATTGTACCCCAGAACTGCAGTGTCTGCACTTGTGCCCATGGAAAGCAACCAGCTAGCGTAGAGAGAAAGAGAGCAAAAAAAAAGCAGACTTGGAGTGACAAACCTCCAGATGGAAATCAATGTCATTAGTCAGGCAGACACGGCAGCTCTGGTGCTGCGGCTGCTGGATCTGCCATGTGCATAGCTGTGGTTGTAAACTGATTTTCGTTTGTTTTATGTGAGCTGGTGAGAGTGAAGAGAGTAAAGTGTTATTCCTCCGACGCTCCGTATTTTTGTGCTGAGCGCTGAAATGCCTGAGGTTATGACTAAGTCTGCGTAAATGCTCTGAAAATTTATGGTTTGTCTTGTAAAGTCGAATATAGTTTCTCAGCCCTTCAGGTTGTGTGCGTGTTAATGGTTAATTCCGCGTTGGGTCAGATGGGGGCGATGGAGAGCCGTGATCGTGCTCTCGGTGGGCGGCTAGACGCTTCACACTTTCCCTTTGTGTCTTCCATGTAGCGCTTTCAGGTTCTGAGAACATGAGAGCACTTCACAAAAAAAAGGCAAACCACACACGTTCTCCCTGCTGTGTGTCTGCACATTTTTGAGTCTCTGCCAGCCACTTTCAGACATTTCTCCTCCCCAAGTAGAGCTATTTGTCACTTCAGAACGAAGCGTGCATTGAGCAATAAACGTTTGTGCTCTAGATGCTCCTGACATGTTAGAATGTTCTTCCTCGTTATGAAAGCAGAGTGAACTTTATTAGGTTTAAGAGTAAAGCATTTTTGTACTACGTGTGATTGTTCCTTGCTTGCATGTTTATTTACAGCACATACAGTAACTGTGAAGAAGAGTTTACATTTTGCACCTCCTGAAGCTTACGCTCTTAGAAAGAAAGATACGGCTGCACTGGGGCAAATGTACACCTTTGGCCCTTTTTTCCCTGTGAATAAAATGCATTTTAATACTTAAAAGTACATATTAGTCAATAAAGTGTACATATTAGTACTTACAGTAATTAGTACTTTTTTGCTATTAGTTGAAAACGGCCCCAAACTTGGTTGCATAGCCTTTTAGATGGTTGGGATGAGCAAAAATTGTTTTAAGGGTAGTAGTCTTCATTTAGAAGTTTAGAGCAGTTTTGAATATATTATATATACAGTTTGTTTGTTTTTACATTTTTTTTTTACAAGTTTTGCATTTATTTAATAAGGAACTATCCTTTAAAAACAAACAAATTATTTTTTGGAACTTTTTTAAATGCCTTCTAAATGAACTTTTTAGTTATTTATTTTATTTATTTATTTGTATATTTTATTTAAAAAGTTTATAGCTGTTTCTGACAAATATACAAATATCTCCAGGATTTTGTGCATCACAAAAATACATTTATTCAAAAAATAGTGCAGTGTGTAAATGGTTGTCAATCAAAATAAGTCTTCCATTCATCTTTGAGACCCAAATGGAGATATTCTGACATTCCACATGAAATTGTACATATATATATATATATATATATATATATATATGTAGAGGTTGATTTCAGGTTAAAAATGCTTTATACTACCTATGCTGAAAAAAAAAAAAAATTACCAATGTACACATATCAAAGATGGTAAACAGACTTACTTGGCAAGCACAGACATTTCGAACACAAGTCTGGATTTCATTTTTGGGTAAACTGTCTCTTTAACACTTCTCTGTTTCTCTTTCCTTCCTTTCAGATATCACATCGCTTCTGATTGCCTCTATCAGTTTTAGTGCTCCACCTTCTTGGTATCTCTGTTCAGTGGTTTTTAGAGCCATGGGAAAAAGACGTCCTCACTCGTATGACTTCTCAATGACCCGGAACAGTGTCTGTAATCTGTGTGGCTCCACGGCCCTAAAACAACAATGGCCGTCCTGCACAAATATGCCTCTCTGCTTGACCAGTCGGGGGCCGATGGAAACACCCACCCTATTAAAAGCCATAGATTTCAAACATGGCCAGCCATTTTACCAGCTTATCATTTAAACAGTGAATCTACCACACCCTTCCAAACCTCAGCGAGTCTGCTGAGAGCCAGATTTCATTTCTTTATCAAAGCCGGAGAGATTGATGAAAGAGTGATAGCCTCAAGGCGCGTGTGATAAATTGTGTTGGACGAGCGGATAAGATTTAGTCCAAATGGAATTTGATTGAGTAAGAGCACACATGATAATATGAAGAAGACGACTGAGGTTTGTTGTGCTGAAGGCTCTGCTGTCCAGATGTGAAGTGTAATTATGCTGAACTTGTGATTTCATCTTATACATTGCACATTGATTGCATTTCTAGCGAAGGATCAGAAGAAATTCGAGCTGAGACACAAAATGTAATTGAGCATTTGGTTTTGGCCCAGTGCATATGTGGAACAATGATTTGAGCAATTTTGCCTAAAATTAATACAGCATACAAAAACCTTGTCTGTGATGTTCACACGAGCTCTGGCAAAATATTAATAAAAAAAAAAAAGGTTTCATGTTTTTGGTGCACTCTTATACACTATACAAGTAATGTCTGAAATAATGGATTTTTATAATGTATAAATTGTATCAAATGAGCTTGACACTTTTGTTTGCCTTACAAAATAATTATATAAATATACACGTTAAAATCCCAGTTAGTTGTATTGTTTATGTTTGTTCTTTAATAAAAATACAATACGAAAATTAGCTCAGACCCATTCAATTATACTAACATATACATCTTTTCAATTGTTTTTTATTTTATCTTTAAAATGAAAACATAAAAAAAAAAAAAATTGCATACAATTAGATAGATAATAATTCAACCTGGTCCCATAAATATGTGCACTTTTTACACTACTTACAGCACGTTTCACCACAGTTTCAAGAGAAATGTTATCTGAGTTGCGCTAAAAAGCAGGTTCAATACGTGAGCCCTAGCACACTTTTATTACGTTTATATAGGTACCTGTATGTATTTCTGTGCTTCAGTATTGAAATATCTGTGGTCTGTTGCTAAAAGTCAGTGCTCTATCATGTTGAAAATCACATAGATATGAAATTGCATATGTTTATTAACTAAACTCTGTGACCCTGTGTGAAAAGGAATAAAAGGTGTCAGCGTTTATCTGCCCTTAGTGTTCATTTCTTTTGGAGACTGCAGTGATATGTACTTGTTGGTACATATTTTGTTTCTCGCTAAAAAGTGCATTGAGGTACATTTACTGTATGCCATGAGACCAGGTTGAATAAAAGCTTTTTAAAACTAACTTTCACTAAGTTCATCTTATGTTAACAAATAAAGCCTTGTTTTAAGTGTTGCCGTTCTGGTTCAGGCGTTAGATAGGCCTACCTGTGATTTAACACCATTTAATTATCTTCTGAAATCGGAAAAGCCATCTGTGAGAGCTCGGCGTTATGAAATCAGTGTGTTCATGTGGTGATGTTTAACATACCCACAGCGCTCTTCCTCAGCTGCCCATGAGAACTCACCACAAGCAGCGCACGGCTCTTATTAGCATGGCGAGGCCGTGAGGATATTGATGTGAAGTTCAGCTGGAGTTTAAGCAGTGTTTCCACAGCGTGTCTGTGTGTATGAGATTCACCCCGAGGGTGAGCTGAGTTTAAGGTCCGAGCCAACGAGAGACAACGCGGTGTCCCGCTGGGCCACTTCCTGTCAGAGGGGTCTTCTCATGGCCGTAACGTGATCCCTCCTTCCAAAAATAAAGACGGACACGGCAGGAGCTGATGGGTGCACAACGAAGCAGAAACACTGGCCAGTTCCTGTCTAACAGGCGGTCAGATTTTGCAGATATAAGGGTTCAAAATGACTATTGGCTGTCAGTCATTAAAGCTGCAGGACCAGTGTTTAGTTTCAAATGAAAAATACTTATTACATTCAAAGTGTTTGTTTTAATAATATATGCGTGTGTTCTGTGCATATATAAAGACACAAAACATTCACAATTGACAATATTTACATGTATATGCAGTACATTTATATATTTATATTAATGTATTTTATATTATATATAAATGTGTTTAATATATAATCACAACATATTTCTCATATTTTTATGTGAACAAAAACTTACAGGACAGTGAGATCTTTTATGCTCATTAAAATGCATTTATTTGAATAAAAATGCTGTAAATCAATAATATTTTTTTAAATAATATTACAATTGAAAACAGCTGTTGCAAATTGCAAATATATTGTAAAATGTAATTTATTTCTGTAATCAAAGTTGAATTTTCACCATCATCACTCACATGTCACATGATCCTTCAGAAATCATTCAAACATGTTGACTTGCTTCTGGTCAAATACTTTTCTTCTCATTATTATTTTTTGTTATTATTTATTTTTAGACATGAGCATCGTTCACAAACACATGGCATCTATTTCTATCTACATGACGTCATTAAACTTAAACTTAATTTTGGTTCTGTTGTTCTAAAGCCATTGCTGGCTGATGAAGGTGATAGCTGATAGAAGACAGGTATGTGAGATGAAGTCCAGTCATCATATCTGATCTGATCATTAAAGTGCCAGAAGCCACACGAACAGATCTGTCTGCAATGATCTGAGAAGCACTTTCCAATAAGGCTTGTTAGCTGCGCTGGTTATCATTAGTTAATGCACTGCGAGCCAACATGAACTAACAGCCAACGACTGTATTTTTATTAACTAACATTAACAAAGATGATTAAATTCTGTAATAAATGCAGTGTCGTGTTGATTAATACACAGTACAACTAATATTAACGAGTGACACCATACCATGTTCAAATTAAATAAAAAACAACATGTTGCTGGACTGTAATCATTCACCAGACCGGATTCTGCAGGACAACTATAAACACTGATTTTATAAGGCTGGTTAAACCGAGGATGTGTACTTCAGATATAAGCAGACTGAACACGCTTTTAGCCATAAAAAGTGTGTTTAAATGTCATGGCAGACTGTGAGGTCAGTCTGAGGGCACTCTGGTGCAGATCTAGTCCGTTTGTGGTCAGATTTCAGTTCATTTGGTGTGTAAGCGGTTTGCCAAACTCACGTGAGTGTACTCTTGTAAAAAAAAAAGAAGTTTTTTACAAAATATATTTCATAAGAAGGTGTTTAAGTTAAAATATGGTAAAAGTTGCTGCTGAATGATCTGACAAAAGTAAAAATATATTTAATGACATAGTTATTAGAACTCACAAACCATGGAACATACTAGCAACTACACATTTATAATGATGAACTTTGGAACACTTAAAATATTCCAACTTGTAATAATACACTATACAGTTAAAATTATACTTAAGTTCTTCGTACTGTATGTCAATAAGTGTATTAAAGGCACAATATGTAAGATTTTTGTTATAAAATATCCAGCAACCACTCACACAGTGTTATGTATTCATGCAGTTGTGTACTTATGTTATTTAAAATTTAGTAAATTCAAAGAAATTCTAGATTTAAATAATGAACCGTCCCTGTTCCTTGTCGCCTATCAATGGCGTTATATCCGCACCATCCACGCTTCCACCTACGAAAACTACCGCAACACAGTGGACGAATGCGGAAGTGGTGGTTATTTATTGTGCATATTGATATCATGGATCATGATTACACTCTCCACAATCACATAAACGTAGATGTATACAAACTGAGGCAGGAAGATATTGAAACAAATAAACGAGAACAAAAATCGGCATGGGGACCTTCACAAAAACATCGGACGTGACAGAGACTCATTCACACGTGTTTTGTAATAGACGGATAAGCAGATATATTGATTGTGTAGGTAATCGTCATTTAAAGGTGGTTAGGTGTAAAAACGGATATAAATGAGCTTTTCATCCGTGAGCATGCTCCGTCATTACGTCATAAAACTTCGCCACGTTTTGAAAATGCGACCTCTGGTGCCGAAAACTTACATATTGTGCCTTTAAGTGTACTAAGAAACATAGAGATGTAATATGTCATAGTTCACCCTAAAATGAAAATGTTTAGGACATGCAAGATGCAGGCATAAACTATTACGTTTCTTTATCAGATATCATTCTATCACCTGCTCACCAGTGGATCCTCTGCAGTGAATGGGTGCCGTCAGAATAGCAATCAGCTGATAAACACATCACAATAATCCACACAACACTCAAGCACTGTTTACAAGCCGCAGCTCTAAACAGATAGTGAGTATATTTTAGAGGACAAAATGCGATATACTTTTTTTCACTGGAGGAAGCATCATTGGATTACAGAGTTATATTTTGTTCAGATGCAATAATGAGGGATTTGTTTCTTACAAACACATGCACACATCTTGGCTTGACAAGATTAGAACTGATAGACTGGAGTGTTGTGGATTATGGTGACGCTTTTAAAAGTGGTTTGGACGGAACCCATTCATTCCAGAGCATCCATTGATGAACAAGTGATGTACTTTAATGATGTTTCCATTCCTTGCTATCCTACCCACCCATATATCTGTTTAGACCTGTTTTGGCTTGTGAATGGTGCTTGATCTTCGCATATTTATCTCCTGATTCAGATGAGACTTTTACACTGGAGAAAGCAGTAAAGTAGATTTTAAAATTTAATTTTGGCCAGAATCTATGTTGTAGCTTTTGGTTTCACAAGATGTTAACTGCTGGACTGGTGTGTTGTGAATGATTGTGATGTTCTCATCAGCTGTTTGAACTCTCATTCTGACGGCACCCATTCACTACAGAGGATCAATTTGTGACTTTACTTTTACAGTAGCAAATTTCCCTTTTTTTGAAAAAATATGATTTTATGTACACTTAAGTAACCTAATTTCATTAATATTACTTTTTTAAAAGTATTCTTTTCACACTTGAGCTACAAATACAGATTCAATACAATTAGGCACACTTATTCTTCTTCTTCTTTTATTTATTTTTTTTATGTAATACAAGTGTGTGGAAAGTGTCATATCCAGCTGAGAAATCAGACTTGGGTTCATCGCAAACGGGTAAACCGAGTGTGAAAATGTGAGTCTCGGACCTAAAAAGCCATTGGTTTGTATATTCAGATCTTTTTGTGACCCGAAGGCCAAAGCAGACATGGAGAAGTTGAACAGGAGACACAGCTTAGGCCCGTTCATCTCCAGCAAACAGGTTGTTACGCTCTGATAATTCCAGAGGATGTACCTAGTATAATTCCTCCTTTTCTAGCTGTTTCTCTCTCCCTGCCTTCATTAGGATGAAGGCCGTTTGGGTTATGAATGAGGCTGTCTGCTTTCCCGCAGCTGTTCTCCATTACCTAGCCATCGTGTGTGTGATACGAGCCAGAGCGCGGCCGAAGCTTAAGCCCTGCCAGGTAGCGGTGATGAGACGCAGGGTTCAGGTGCGTGTGAGTAAAGGTGCAGGGGAGTGCGCTTCCGGACCCGTTGTAAACCCCGTCTGATTTTCCCCCCGCCTCGTATCGCTATTTATATCACTCACGTCTTTTATTGTGCTACCTTTCTTCATTCACTACCTCTCTGTTCTGTTGTAATTTATCCCAATAAATGGAAGCTGCTCTCTCTTTTCCTAGAGCTGTAAGCATTACTTTCCTGGCGCTGAGCCAGTGATGAAAATAGGAGATTTGGCTTCTCTAAACTGTTTGGGCCAGTTTTATGAAACTCTGTAAATCAGCGAGGATAGAGACAGGACAAGAGAGAAAGACATAGAGTAACCTTTGACCTTTATTTCTATTTCTTAAATGAGCAATCATTTAGTTTATTTTTTATTTGTATTAATATTCACGGTGCTGTTTCTAATAAAGCAATCGATTAGTATAATTTCATTACTTTTCCCTTCAAGAAGTAAGGGATTACAATTGTGATAGAGATAGCCTACTTGTCTTAGCGAACTGCTTCAACAGCCATAAAATAATGCAAATGCTGTACCTTACTGCTATATTGTTAACCTGCCTCTTTTTGGCTGATGTGTCTATAGTTAGTCCTGGAATGAAAGCCAGTCAAAGGTTTTATGTGGCATAGATGTGAAGTGGTAGATTAGGCCTTTGAAATACTCTTGACATAATAGTGGACTGGAAATGATGTACGGCAGAGGGTACAGTACAGGATCATCACAGATCAGCTGTGCGCAAATAGGTATATAATAGTTAAAGTAAAAATAAAAATATATGATGCAACAGGACCTTTTGTTTTCTCAGCTCCTTGGGCTAAAAATGCAACCCCACTCCCATGTTGTCAAACACCCCCACGATGGTTCCCAGCTTCCCGGCTCTTTCACAATCTGATCTGTTTATGTGGGGGTTTATGTTCTCATGCCCTAACACACATTCACACACGCATTGACACACACATATAAACACCTACACAGTGCACAAAAAAACAAACCCTTTACCCCTTTTTTCTCTCTTCTTCTCATAAGACTTACTCATTCACAATTTCTCCACCCCCCAGTATGGCACACACACACACACACACACACACACACACAAACTCACACACAGGCTTCCAATTATAGTTTCATTACAGAAGAACATAGGGTCCCAAAACTCCCCAGATACGCTCAGCACTTGCACTGGGCATATAGTGGTAAAGTCATGATTCTCTTTTGACCCCATCATTTTGCTCTTGAATGTTACATATTTTTTAATTATTATATATTTTTAACTCATTATACTTTATTTACTTATACAATGTTTACTGAAATCTACTTCCTTATAGTACCTGTAATAAATACAACATTATAAATCATATGAGTAATAAATTATATTACCAGGTACTTAAATAATAAATATAAATAAAATATTTTTGGAGTTGTAAGACTTGATTAAAACAATCAAAAAATACATTTTAGGTCACGCTATATAGACTAATTATTGCTATTTACTAACTATTAACTTTGACTTTTGCATCAATAACCTCCTAATTGGTTGCTTATTAATCATTAGTAGGGTAGTGATTAAGTTTAGGTATAAGATATCTCAAATATGGTTTATAAGTACTTTATGTATGGTTTATTTTATTGGTACTAATAAACAGCCAGTATGCTATAGTAATATGCATGCTAATAGTGAGAACAGTGTGGCAAAAATTTCATTTGTAACAGAGAAAATGTCATACCATTTTACTTATGACACACTGAGGTGCCTGAGAAGTCAGTAAGCTCATGTGTGTATGCAAACTGTGCATGGTGTAATGCGAGAAAGCACCACTAGAGGCGCTCCTCACACACTCGAACACACATCAGAACAGATGCAGACTTCAGGAAAGGGGCCCCAGTGAGCTTTGTTGCTAAATTAAGTAAAGCAAATATAGCCTTGTTCAGCTTTTTAGCATGCATTGTCAAACTTAATTTAGCACGCTATTTTTATGACTTTTAAAACTCAACTGCACTTGACTTAAAACTGCAGAAAGTCATACTGGATTATAGTGCACCTAATGTCTGCATTGCAACAACGCATTGTGGTGTTTATCTACTGATCTGGGATTTTGGTTTGTTCACCTTATATGCCCACATTTGTTTAGTTTTTTTTTCCAGGCAGGTTTTTTTGTTTTTTTTTCTAGGCCAGAGCCGTGGGTGGTGATTCAATCTGCTGTTGTTGCCACGGAGACGCTCTAATTTGGCCGTCAGTAAACATTGTGGTTTGCACAACAGGTGCCTTTTCTTTCTTTCGTGTGTGTATGTTTGCATGTCTCTGTGTGTGTGTGGTGTGAATATGCGCATGTGTGAATGTGTGCTGTAGGCCACTGATGTGGTGCTTTTGGTGCCTTTGGCTTTTCAAAGGGTCTATAAAAATGCTAATGTGCAGGGGGAGAACACGAGAACCGTGCGGTTCCCCTCAACACACACACCCTGGGGATCTGTGGATTTGTTTATCGCTTTCTGTGAAGGTGTGAGCTGCATTGTTCTTCTTTCTGCTCTTCTGTACAAAAATGTAATTTTCCTTTAACCTCATCTCTCACTTGTGCAAATTGTATTCATCACGAGCATTGATAACACATGCGTGTAGTCACACTTGCACCTCCCTGCTGAACCTCTCGACGTTCGTTTCAACACATTGTCTGTTTTTGAATCGCGAGCTGTCAGCAAACCCTGACCTTTTACTTTCCACTGCACACAGCACATACAGGGTGCTTTTGCACTAACCACTATTGGCCTCAGATCAATCTAGTTTTCGAGCTGTTGAAGAGCTCAAATTGTATTAGGGAGAATATTACATAACACGTAAAGGTTAAAGACTACCTTTGCTGAATCGCAGTCAAACACTTTTTTCAATTAACTCAAGTTTCTCATGAATTTATGGCTCTTGAAGGAAAAGTTCACCCAAAATGAAAATGAACTTACTCAAGGACTTTAAGTTGTAGATCATCACAACAATCCACAAATAATCCACACCTCTCCAGCCAATCAGTTAACATCTGCTGAAGACAAAACCTGTGTTTGGAAGAAACATTCATCATTAATGCATTTTAACATCACTTCTGGACAAAATATGAGTCTGTTATCCATTAATGCTTCCTTCAGTGGTTTGGACTTTTTTGCCTGGTAAACGTGATTTGTGTATATATATCCCCTGATTCAGACGAGACAGCTTTTTCCCTGGGAAAAGCATTCTGTATTAGGTTTACGGATTGATACCTTGTCCAGAAGGGATGATTGTAAGTTATATTGTAGCTTTCGGCAAGATGTTAACTGATAGACTGGAGTGTTGTGGATTATTGTGATGTTTTATCAGCTGACGGCACCCATTCACTGCAGAGGATGCTGATGCAATTCTACGTTTCTCCAAATCTGATGAAGAAACACATAGCAAAAGAGCAAGTATTGAAACATTTCCATGAACTATTCAGCTGAGATCAGCAAGCCAGGCTGAGGGTAACTGTAACTTACTGCCCTGTGTGAGATGACCTCAGATCGTTCAGATCAGCACATATGGCTTTCACCTTAAGGTGGATAGTAACTCCCCATCACCCCTGTCTCTCGCTCGGGGAGTATGAGCCCCAAGCTGCACACATGAGTTAGAGCCCTGGTGTCAGGTCTGTGTATGGATGATGAGGAGGAGTGTGAATCAAAAAGGGCTCCATATTTACTGCCATGCATGCTCAGATCTTCTGTCCTCCAGACCTGATTTTGCACACAGTGTCCAGATCTTCCCAAATCTATACTCTAGTTGCATGTTTCTCCTCTTTGTCTGTCCTTGATAGAGTCATTGGCTCTTCACTGGCACTGGTTGATATATGTTGGCCAGTGTCTTGACCTCTCCTGCCCCGTCACCTCTCCTGCTCCCTCCTCACGCAGCATGGGGCTCCACCAGGACCCTCACACTGTTATTTTAAATATCCGGTTACAGCCTCAGCCCCAAGGGGGTCTTTAACAGGCCCGGGGATCACGACCTTGGCTGTAAAGAGCTACTAGGCAGAGACTGTCCACTCCTTCTTGTAACTTTTCCCCAAATCCTGATAAGCTGTAGGCCTGGTCGTGCTTGTACTGGAAAATAAAATATGAAATTTCTGGCCAGATGGCATTGAATCAGTTGAGGATGTTAGTAATTGACATATTTCTGCATTTCTTTCCCAGCTGAACATTTGTTTAGCTACTTTACTCCTCTCACTGCAAGAGCGCTTAAAAGAAAAGAAAAAATGGTTTTCGGCGGAAAAAGAAAACTAATATGTGTAAGCGATAATATACCACAAACCCCAACAGTCTGATTAGGATTGATTATTTATTTAAATGTACTTTTTGAATTACAACAATGGTAGTGTTATGAAGGGTTAAAATTAAATCAAACAAGCAGTCAAATAAGTAAATGAATAAATACTTAAAGGGTTACTCCACCCAAAAGTTAAACTTTTGTTAAATCACTTGTATCCCCATGTTGTTACAAACCCATAAAATCGTCCTGATATTTAAGCATTGACTGCCAAACAATTTTCACTGTCAAGGTCCAGAACAGTATGAAAGACGTTGTCTGATTGTTCCATCTGCCATCAGTGGTTCAACTTCAATGTTATGAAGCTAAGAGAATACTTCCTGTACAGAAAGAAAACAAAAAATAGCAAGTTTATTTAGTGATTCGGCACGTGAGGTCTCCGTAGCGCTATTTTATAGATCATCCGGTGGACACACAGTATGTACGCAGATCTGTGTTAGACGCAGTGGAAAGTCTGTGAAAACACATAGATATGAAGCTGGATATGTGTGATGCTAACATTTAAAGCATCAGTTTTCAAATCTCCCAGCATATTAAAGTAAAAATATGGGGTAATTTTCAATTTTGTGTGAACTATTCATTTAATATCTGCATTTTAGGGTCAGTCAATTGTGGTAGCAATGCCAAAAGCATGAGATTAAATACTATGTAAACCTTGAATGCAATGTAAGTTGTACAATAAATAGTCAATTTTATTCAAAGTAGAATCTCTTGAATTCACTTCATGTAGTAATTGTCATTTCTGAACTTTATATAAGAATATCCCATGAGTACTTAGTCCAGTATGTAGAACTCACTGTATTAGCTACAGTATATATATATATATATATATAATGCATCCATGAAACGATATTATGAAAGATATCCGGGATGCATTTCATATTGTGACATCTGAGTCTTTGTGGAAGTTACTTGCACTTTCAATCAAAGATCAACTTATCATATGACCTGGCCATTCATCAGAATGACAGTGTGAAGATACAAGCCACTCACAAAGAAAGGTACACGATCTCCCAAACCATTGCTTGCTCCTGTCCTCTGCCTCCACTTGTCAGAGACAATAGACAGACAGTAATTGACGGCTGATTTGAGACAGACTCTGAGACCCTGTGAGAATCACACCTGTCAAAATACATCTGTGAATCTGCCACTTGATATAATGGACTGAAATTGTTCTGGGAACATCGCATGTAGTTGCAGCTCTCAGGACAAAAGTTCACAGACCTTTGAAACAGAAAATTATTAATTTCGCCACAAAAGGAAGTGGCTCACCCTTTGGCTACTGTGGGTTAGTTGGGTGACCAATGGGTGAACTGACTCCAGGCCTTCAGATTTCTTTCAATCGTGATTGATAGCTTTATGTTTTTATTGTGTAAGTAACAAAGGCCCCCGTTTAGGTTTCTACAGCCCCTCTGCATCGTGTGACAGTCTCTGCTTAAACCCCTCGAGAAGACACGTTGCAGCTTTTTGCATAGTCAATTTCACAGGATTCACTTCCTTCGCTAAAGAGGATGTAGATACTGAAATTAATAACTTTTAGTGCCGGCTTGTCCAAATTAGCCATTGTATATTCAAATCAAGTTTGTGGTTTGTTCACCTAGAGATTTATCGCTTACTTTAGTGGTGTTACGGTACAATGATGCATTAATAATACCATGGTGCTATATTTCGACTTTATGGCAGTTCTATAAATTTCAAAGGTTACAAAAAAGATATGCGGATGAACTACTGCTTCCACTGAGATGTGTGCAATGGATATTTACTGCCCCATGAGGCCTTGAATGAGGTGACATCATATTCTTAAATGACAGGGAACAGTGAGACGTTGAAGGTCACATGACACTGCCTGGACTATAGTTTTACATGCAAAAATAACAGTAAGTTCTCAACCAAAATTAGTTTAAAATGTAATTAAAACAAATACTATGCTTTCAAAATGTAGCTTTTACTACATAGTTGTACTTGTTGGTTATTTGTAACTATCTAATAGTAATAATCTGATTGGACAGAAGTCTGTGTAGTGCAAGATGGGGCATCAGTATTTTAGTAATCTCAGAAGAGAAAGACTAAGTATTTGAAATACCAATACCTGCTTTAAAGTCTTTAATTTCATTAATATTTTGGACTACACTTCTACATTAGCCTCAAAGCTAACATATATGGATGAGAATCTACAGACTGCAATTAACACTAGGTGCAATAAAACACCAATTGACTCCTTTTCGCAAATTCTAATCACAGGCACAGATTGTTATATTTTTATAGACTAACTTTTGTGTGGTCCCCTGCACAGTACTATGTCACGAACTCAAAACACCATAGTGCATGGTTTGTAAACTGATATATGTTGATGTTTGCATCACTTCCGTTTGTTGGGCTTTTTTTGACACACAGTAGTAGTAGGCTTGCTCGGAAGTGCACCCGGTAAAGCATTACTCTTAGCACTTGGGGACGAGTCATGATAAAAGAGCTCAAAGACTTGTGTAAGCAAGCTGAATTGGCATAGTTGTTTCAGCAAATGGTATTTTCACCTCACTTTTGCATTTGTCGATATCGGTTAGGCAAAGTGTAAGCAGTATTTTATTTTTACGAAAGATAAAGCATTAACCATGGACTGGATATTTCTCTTATTGACTTATTGAATAAAAAAAACAATGCTATGGAAGTCAGTGGTGACCAAAAACAGACTGGTTACTTTTGTGTTTGGCAGAACAAAAACATTCATACAGGTTTGGAACTACTAGAGCATGAGTGAATGATGACAGATTTTTCATTTATGGGAGAACTACTACTTTTAAAAAAAAATGACACAAAACGTACAAGAAGCCATAAAACTATATTGCTGCTAAGTCACTATAGGCACATTTTCCCAATGTGCCCAAGTTGAATATTTCTGTCAATTAGTATTGCTTGTTTGTTTTGTTTGATACCATCGTAATACCCTAATAGTTTGTGTGATAGCTCATGACATTTCATAGCAATGACCAGAAATTAACTCTTTCTCTGCTCATCTGCCAGATCAAAATCTCATTGTTTTTGTTGAAATTCAGAGACTTGGAATGCAACTAAAAGAAAATCTAATGAGTCAGTCAATCATGTAAACGTTCTAGTCACTAGCCAGTCCTTCCCAGCCCTGACCTCAAGGACGGATTCTCTATTGTCTGAGGTTTCAGCCGTGACCTGGCACTCAGCGTGGGGAAGGCCATTCGGCTATTTATAATCGTCCATTTCCTCCAGCAGCATTGTGGCCATACACCTCTCCCTACGTCCTCATTTCCTCTTACATTCACTGCTGTTTCCTCAACTTCCTGTTTGTGAGACGGCCCACCCAGAGCAGATCCAGCACGTCGTGTAGACACTTGTGTAGCTAATTACAGCAGATAGTGATGAGGATGGAGGCAGATTACATTTGTCGGAAACTAATATGACCAGGAGAGTAAGTCCATGTCGTTCATCACAGTTGTTGAGTGTCTTTTCCATCATATCCCTCTTCTCGTTTATCAGTCGCATTAAAACTGAAGTGGAAAATGTCATTTTCCTGTTCGTTTATTTTTTGATAGAACATAGAAGCTTAACAGAACTTCTCTCATGCAAACACGTCATGTATGATTTGAAAAGGACTAACAGGCCGAAAAGAGACATGTGTTTGATGGCTGGATCCCAGGAGGGTTTTCTTAGATGCGAGGAGGAACAGATGCAGTTGGTCCCATGAGGCCAGCAATGTGAGAGCACAACAAAGTTTCCGAAACTCATAGCAAATGTTGTCTCTTTTCTTCAGTATTGTTTTAACACTGGTCACGGCTGACAGATACGTTATCTTCGTTCATCCACTTTAGCACGCTAGTCTGAAATAGCCCACCGCTATAGGAACCGAAAGTCACCATGAATTCAATCAAGTTGACTTTTCTTACTTTTCTAATAAAATACTGCAGTGTTTATTGTAAACTAGTTTTCTGTTTACACTACAGTATTAATTCAAATCAAATCTTGATATGGCTTAGTATAGAGATTATCAAATCACAAACGCTGTGATTTAAGTAAAGCACAGCACTGTGTTCTTCTACACTTGAGAGACTAACGATCCTGTGTTTTCAGTATCTCAGTATCTTTCAGCAGCTCAGTTCACAGTAAATGCTGCTCCACATAAACTCCATCTCTAAATTTGTTTGAGTTAATAAGTTTGCATTTGGGAATGCAATATGCACAGAAACATATGCCCATGCTTGTGATGCTTTAACAATTAAAAGTGAAGAAATTGAGCGTTAAATATCGTTTCTGAAATCTAACGATTATAATAGAATTAGTTAATGTTACATTTTATTTAAAAAATTGCATATTTTATAAATGTTCTTATGATTTCATTAATATTTTTATTACATAGCCTTGTTAATTTCAGTGTTCAAAATGTATAACCATAAATACAAGTAACAAGCTAAATTTTTTGCTATTTGTGCAATGTATTCATTTTTGATGGCAAATAAAAAAAGAGAGAAAAAAA
>JAUMHP010000073.1:1374862-1389319 GCA_032361065.1 Enteromius trimaculatus | reverse complement strand
TATATATATACTGTGCCCTCCACTAATATTGGCTCCCTTGGTAAATCTGTTTATCCTCTTAATCATCATCCAGAATCACTCCAGATCATTCAGAATACCCGCTTCATGATGGTTCTCCTCTTTAGTTCACCTCAGTCAGGGTTCAGGTCAGAGGACAGTCATGGCAAAAGCTTCATTTTGTGCTCAGTGACTAATTCTTGTGTTTATGTTGATGTTTGTGTTTGGCTTCACTTCACTAATTGATGAAGCTTAATTATCTTTTGCTGCACATCATAAATATATTATGTGGTTTTTCTCATTGTGTTGATGATTAAGGGGTTTTGGGCTTTGTTTTCCCTCTATACAGTAGTATAGTAGTATAGTATATATACTATACAGTATATATTTCTGTGAAACAGGAAGCCAGGGCTGGATTTTTCTCACGTTCATAATCACCCTGGAGTGCTCACAATTGTGAAATATGAATGGGAATATACTTCAGAGATATTTTACTCACAAATTCTAGGGGTGCCAATAATTGTGACCAACAAGTATTGGAGAAAAACCTTTATTTCATCATGAGATTTTTTCCCCATTTAAATAGTTTTTAATTCAATGGTAGGTTAGAATTGTGTAATTTTTTTTTTTAAATGAAAGATCAAACAAAAGGATAAACAATGCAGATTTATTGTCACAGCCACCTTTGCTCAGATTTACCAAGGATGCCAAGTCATTTACCAAGTCACGTAACTTGTAATGTTACCCCCAACCCTGGCTGTTATTCAAACTACTTCTCAGCAAGTATGACAACAATAGAAAACTAAATATTCCTTTTTTTAAATTAATTAAATGTTCCTTTTTTTGTTACATTTTGCATTTTTGGTCACATTTCTGCTCAGCATACTAGCCCGGGATAATTATATTAATTATTAAAAAAAACATTTTTGCTTTGGTACATTGTAAAGAATGTTCAGTTTCTTGCACAGAAGGACTATTTCTCTTCATAAGACCTCACTATATTAATTTTGTGTTGTCTTTCTGGCTTTAAGTAATAACTGGCACCAGTGTTTTGTCTTAAATATAAATATACGTGTCTTAAATATAAGTGCACTGGTTTGTAGTGCAAGTAGTTTTAGTTATATTCTTCTTGTTACAGTATGTCCCTACAGTAATCACAAGTCTCGCACCTTCACAGAAATAAAGCTTACTTCCCGGATGAAAAACAAGGTGGATATGCTTCTTTTGACTCTCAAAATGACAGTGAACTTGCATTTTATGAATCACCAAGGACCACGGTTTCAGCTAAAAAACTGTTACAACTTGGATGCACTACGTGTGAGTAAATAAACAGCAAATTTACATTTTAGGGTAAAGTATCCCTTTAAAGTGGCCTTTATATCAAACATAATCTATTGTAGATTCAAAGTACACTACAAATGCACATTAAAAACAATTCAACATGGTTATTTTACACCTGGGCTAATGATGATAAGAGTGTAGCTGCCCTGTTCTGCTCAGTTAAAAGCATTTTATCATTATTAAATCTCTAGATTTCTCTAGAATTTGTGCTCCCTTATTGCCTAATGGCTGCTTGGTTTATCTTTGGAAGCACACCGTGTGATAAGCAGCATTCACATCTGGACTGTAGAGAGCTAGAGTCTGCTCTATTTGTTGCATGACCGCATGCATACTGAATAGTATAGTATACTCTACTAGTGCGCGTTCTCTGTTAAACAGAGACAAATAATCACTTCTTGATGGACTTGAGGAGCAACAGTGTGTGACACGTTGCAGTAAACTGTCACAAGCTTTGCCTCTCCTCATCCAGGTCCCATATGTGTCGAACGCAAAAGCCGTTTACAGCGTGTCTCTGGTTTAACTGCCTGCACCTGCGCCGGCAGCCTACAGATGCAGGACTGAAGCTGTCTGAAAACATGTGGGTGTCTGCGCGTGTCTATGTGCGTTATGGTGTGTCACACGGCACGTTTCATGGCACACCTGGAAGCCAAAGGCCGGCCTGCTGCTTCTAATAGTGACAAAATAAATTCCACCTTCATTTGCAGCAATAATGCACTGGTGCATTAAACATCATACGCTTTCGCACGTGATTGGGTACTGAGAAAGGACAGGGGGAAAAAATGACGTCTGGAAAGCCAAATCATGCAGTCAAAAGAATTTTAGTCAATTTCTTCATTGGAAATTACATCAGGAACTAAATTTGGTCACATCTTTCCTAAAAGATTTTGCTGTCGTGAACGGGATGGAAAAACAGTCGTAATCCCGAACTGAAAAACAGAGTCTGTCAGCTCTGAGGCAACACTTAGCATCATAAAGTCATGTACCAAATTAGTAAAAAGCGAGCAAAAAAGCAGGCGGTGCCCATTCGTTCTTTATGGCAGCTAATCAGCAAATTGTGGATTGTTGGATTGACGGTGGAGCGTAAAGTACACCAAAAAGTTGATGCTGGAAAAAGGAATATTCCACCCAAAAATGAAAATTCTGTCATCACCCTCATGTAGCTCCAAATCTGTATGAATTCCTTTGTTCTGTCGAACACGAGGAAGATATTTTGAAGAAAGTTTGTAACCAGGCTGTTTTGAGTCGCCATTGACTTCCATAGTTGGAAAAATGCTATGGAAGTCAATGGTGATCAAAAACTATTGCTTTAATTCCGGTTTAGTATGGCAAAATGTCTATAAAAAAATGACAAAATTATTGTTATTATTATTGTTATAATTTATATATATATATATATATAGATTAGCCATAATTTTGTCATTTTATATATTTAAATAAACTCAAATATTTTTAATAATACAGACAAATTGGGAGACTTGAGTGCCTCTTTATGTAGTGTCATAATAACGTATGTTGTCTTTGAAATATGGTTAAAGCGTTTATTAGAAATTAAAATATACTTTAATGTCAAGCTTTTGTCATGTATTTAAACATATGTGCGATAGGCCACAAAAGGTGTGTTTAAATGACAAACTGATGGCCAAATTTCATTAAATGGTTACTCCATCCCAATATTAATATTTCGGCATTAATCGCTTACCCCCATGTTGTTCCAAACTCGTAAAATCTTTGTTTGTTCTCTGAACACAATTTTAGAGAGTATCACAACGCAACACACACACAAGCTTTAATGCATTTGACGTAATCAGCCTTGTTTACATCGGGGGAAAGCATTCATATGAACGTAATCTGCGGCTGTTTACACCTAAAGGAAAGTGTATGCGTTGTGATGCTCTCTAAAATGGCGGAAGACATAAGTCACGGGACAACAACGGATGAGTAAACGATGTTATTTTTGTTTTCTTTGCGCAAAAATGTGTTCTCCTTGTGTCGCAAAACTGAAGTTGATCCACTGATGTCACATGGACTGTTTTATAGGTGTTTTTACCACATTTCTGGAGCTGGGATCATTTCAGTTGTGTTGCTGTCTATGGAGGGACAGATGGCTCTCTGATATCATCAAAAATATCTTCATTTTTGTTGAATGAATGAAGGTCTTACAGGTTTGGAACAACATGAGGGTGAGTAATTTATGACTGAATTTTCATTTTTGGCTGAACTAACCCTTTAAGATATTTTGGATGAAAACCATCCCATTGACTTCTATGTAGATAACACTGTCAAGGTCCAGAAAAGTATGAAAGACGTAGTAAACATTAGTCCATAAGTGGTTCAATCTGAATGTTATAGAGCGATAAGAATACTTTTTTTTTTTTTTTTTTTCGCAAAGAAAACAAAAATAACATAATTTACTCATTCCACATACCATTCTTCTCCCCTCACTTATGTTTTTTTTTTTCGTATAAGTTACTACCTAACTTATACAAATTCATACGACTTTTTCCTACATCGTACATATTTTACGAGTTGCCATTTCATATGAATTTCTTCAAATGACCTACTGTACACCTAACCCCAGTCCCTGAACCTACCCCTCACTGAGGTTTGACAAATTGTACAAAATCGTATGAGTGAGGACGTACGTATTTGTACGAATTAGCATGAATTTGCCACCTCGTAAAATTCGTACAAACTGGTTGTGAGACTGTGTTGGAATTACCCTTCAAAGATGAAATGTGTCCCAATTTGCCTAAATTTACCTCTGCTCTTTTCAATAACATAGAGTTAATTTAGATAAATTGGGGGAATTTTGGCATTGAGATGACTGGGAATGTCCCAATTAACCTGAATTCTACCCTGCCTAATAATAAACTTTAAAAGAATATGCTTTTCAGACAATAACTGCATGCTATTTAAAATTACAAGAAAACTTATTAGTCTAAGTTTATATTGAATGCAATTAGATGAACTTGTTTTGACCCACGTAAGTAGGACTTCATATGTAGCTTCATAATTACTTCTATTGTCTATAAAATATGATTAAAGTTACCGCTAAATGTACTCATGAGCATTTAATATCCTTGCCATTAAAACATGCATGCCACGTATTTTAATATATTTATAATAGACCACAAAAAGTCACAAGTTAACACTTTTGTTAAAGTTTGTGTGCTTCCAACTGCTCTCTTGCATGTTCTTGACGAGTTCAGATCAAAGTACAAGGTAAGAAGTCACTCTAACTGCTCCAGACGAGATCTTCGGGTGACAGGAGGGTGGCCTGTTTCATTCTGACTAGCAGCTGTAGCAGTCCAACGGTTTTTGAGCGCGGTGGCTTGGATGACAGTTCAAGAGTGTGTTTTGAGGTTACCGTCTAACACAGGCGAGATCTGACTAAACCGTGCCTCACCCTTGACTGAAGAAACGGTCTCTGGATCCTGCAGGCCTCCAGAAGCTCTCTAAACACACAGCCCATCGTATTAATATAAAACGCCAAACATCAGAGCGCTCACATGCATCACCTCCGAGGAAAGAGTTCAAGAGGTCGTTTTTTTCCAGTTGCCGTTGTTTATGATGGTGCAACGTACTCGGGCCAAGCTGGAGGCTTTCAGTGAGCGGCTCCAGTAACAAACATCAGCAAATCCCATCAAACCCGACCCGGCCCGGTCCCCCAGGGACCCTGAGGCTTGGGAAAAGAACGGCCGCTGCTGAGCCCTCTCGCCCTCGTACCCTTGTGGCCTTGTGTCCCATTTGGGGAGGTGTCGAGATAGTTGGTGCCACTACTGGATCCGTCCCAACACACACACACATACATGCACACACAGATGGTGCATGTCGCCACTTTTTCTAGCATTTCAGAAAGCAGGGAGGTTGATGTCAAACACTGGGAGGAATGTTCTCATTCTGAATAAACATAAAAAAAATGTCCTGGACAAAAAAATCCAGAGCATGCAGTCACCTCCCCCATTCAACGTCACACACACACACACCCACACATGCACTGAGTGTGGCAGAGAAAACATTGTTCTCTGGGGGACGAAGGGGACATTGACCCCCAAAGAGATGCTTTTACCAGATGCCTCGCAGTTTCCTCCTCCTCAAATCTGAAGTGTGTGTTTGCGTGCATGCACGTTTCACAGTCACACACACACGAACAGGCCTCAACTTTACATTGTGTCAAGAGTGTACTGACCTCATTCTCAGTCATGCCTTTTTTTTTTACTTTACTCTACAATCAACTGCTTGCAATTAGTTTTCTGTCTCAAATGCAAAGTTTTCAGAGTGAAACTAAATGTTTAATGAGATAAAGTGTTAGATGGAATGATTTTAGGAACTGACTGGACAATGAAAAGTGGGCCAGGATGAAGGGGCCAAAAAAAAAGTAAGTTATTTAATCTTAATTTTATATGAATGTAATTTAAAAATAAAATAATAAATAAATAAAAGCGAAGATTTTGGAAGTTTTGGAGCTGATATAAACAAATGAATTTAGCAAAAGAAAAAATATATTATAATAAAATGTAAAATAAATTAAAATAATATCTAAATAAAACAATAATAATAATAATAATAATAATGTGTTTTATTTTTAAGTAGTAGTAGTAGTAGTATCTTTTTTTTTTACTTTCATTATTCTGTAATGTATAAATATTTTTGTATTATATTGATATTTTTGACATTTTATAATCTGTAAAATAAAAGCTGGATTAAGTATTTTTAATAAAAAAATCATTGATAATTGTTCAAACAGTGTTTATTCATAAATCAGATGAAAAAACGTTATATACCTCACTCATCTCACACGCTTATTGTTTTTTTTTACGGTTTACTGGATTCTCCATAGACGTACAGTAATGCTTTTTTGAATTACATAAAACACCATTTAGTATGTTTTTTAACCCTTTTGGTTTACAGGAGTCGGGGACACAGGAAGTGTCCTCATAAACCATGTTTATGCTGTAGTACCCATGTCATTATATGCATTTGCGTCCTCATAAACCATATATACCAGAACACACACACTCATACTAAACCTAACACACACACACTCGAGTGTCTTACCGCTGGGGCTGAGCTCTGGTCCATTGGGCACCTCCTGCAGGGTGAAGTGCTGGCCGTACAGGGGTCTGGGTGGAGCAGGGTTTTGTGGGGGACACATATAAGGAGGCACAGTCACTGCCATCCCTCCGCTCGACCTCTACACACACAAACACAACACAACATACTGAAGCTAAAGCCGGGATGCTGCTGCTGCTGCTTGGGAAAGCCACAGAGATGACTGGATGATTTGGAGTGCCCTTTAAATACAGAATACTGACACATATGTACATCTAAACCCTTTTTGTGTCAAAGGTCTTTTGTCTTTCAATAGGTTTCATTCATGACCGCTTACCATCGGTGAACAGCTAAAATTTTTGCATATGAAATTCCCTGTGTGGCCTGAGGCAGCTCGAGTTTCTGTTGAAGCAAAGCGCTTGAGAAGCACTTTTATTCTTTTGATCTTGGTGGGACTCTGACGTCAGGCCAGGAGAAGGGGAAGTCAGACAATCAAAAAAGAAAGAAAATGAAAGACACTAGCAGAGAACTTTGCTGAGTCGTCTGTTTCTTTAAGAAGGTCATACCGTTGTTTTTTATTTTTATTTATTTTTTTGAAAATTTTAATGAAGATTGCTTATAATGTTAATAAAAGCTAGCACTCCGTTTGATTTGCTAGTATGTTTATCTTTTTCATAATTGAACAACTTGCTCAAAACAACACAATTGGAGGGTACAGTGTTGACATTAATATTTCAATCTGGATTCTGGAATCAGAGCTCATAAGCTGAATATGTTTGGCAGAAAGAAAACTGATCCAAGATCAACTCTGACCTTGTAATACCCTCAAAAATAAGATGGGGGTAAACACACAGAAGCATTAGCCACACAATCTCTCAAATCCTCCTCTGCGATCTGCGATCCACAAACAGTGCTTCATCTGCGGGATGTTTTCTGAGAACGGGAAAATACCTCTCACAAAACAATTTGTGGCAGATAAAGGCCTATTGAAATAGCCAAATCAACTTCCTTTGGCCAAGAGCACATGCCATCACATGCAATTGTGTAGAAGATGTGTGTGTGCAGTAAATAGGCATTGTCCTCGGCTTGTTGACCGTCTCGGTTAACGTCTTGAAAAAGATTGATGAAACAATGCTGTTTTTGTGAGCAGAGCGTCAAGTTTGGAGGAGATTGTTGTGCGCTCTTGTTTTAGAAACCCGATATGAAATCTCCAGCTGCACGCATGACTCAAAAATCATGTCCCATTTTCAATGGGGTTTTGATTCATGTCATGATGTTCACTGCTGGGTACAGGAACAGGTTAACTAGTATCAGCATATCTAAAGCGTCTTTGCGGTGCATAAATCAGCATTAATGTAGGCAGAGCGCATGCGTCTGCTCTAGATTATCTGTTTGAAATGTTATCTGTCTGCCTTCTTTGCATTTCGAAGAAGCTGCAAGCTCTCTTTGATGTGATTGATCAAGACTGAAGTGTTGAGCACTGAAGTGTTGGTTGTGGTGCAAATAGTAATTTGTTAGTTAAAAAATTCAACACACAGTTCTAATTTGAAGCCTTAATGACAACGAAGATGAGTGGAGTACGCTTCAAAATACTTTTTTACTCTTTCTGCTTCCAAATTTTATATTATGTTACGTGCCATTTTGTTGTAATTTTGTTGTTATTACTTGTAAAATGTTATGTCTGTTGAAATGTTATGTTGAAAATTTAATTTAATTTAATTTAATTTAATTTAATTTAATTTAATTTAATTTAATTTAATTTAATTTAATTTAATTAATTGATCGCATGCAAAATAAAAGTTTTTGTAAATTTATTTATTTATTTGTTGTGTGTATATAAAAGCACACACATAGCATATATTTTTTGCAAATATTTACATGTATTTACAATTTAAAATGTAAACACTATATATTTAATAAATATATACATGCATGTGTTTGTATTTATATAAACATAAAAAATATACACAATACGCATGCATATATTATGTGAACATTTTTTTTTTTTTCAACATATGACAACTTGTAATTGACTTGTAAATTAATTAACTAAACATAATAATCACTTATTAATCATTTGTGAATGTTTTGTAGATGAACGTTTCATCATTAACTATAAATGACTTACAACGGGACGTTATTATAAAGAGTTACCAAGATTTGAATAATCTCTTCTTTAATAATCAAGACTAATAATCGCATGCTTTCACATCTAGATCATTTAAATTAAAGGGAAACCTCAACGCATGATTCATACATCTACGCTTCACTCACTATGTCAAGATTTTCCATGAATAACCACAAAGATTCAGTTCCTTGTATTAAACTAACAAATGTCTTCAGAAGAAGAAGTATGGTGCACAAGTCACATGCACCACTTTCATTGCGCGTTTTTGGTCCTTTTGGAACTTGACAGACCCACATTCACAGCTCATGTGAACCATAAGATATTTAACGCTGTGCCTCGGCAGACTCAAAGAAAGACAGAGTGTGTCCACGATTATATTCTCCTGTTGGGAACTGGCTTTGCTGTTGTGACAGAGTCTGACTGACTGCCCATCTGATAAACCTGCTGTTGGTTATCAGCTGAGCTCACTGGAGGATGGTGTTTAGCTGTCTGAACGTGCCTCGCTGGAGTCCTGGGGAGCGGAGACCAGAAGTCGAGAGAGGAGAGAGATATAGATGATGACGGAGGAAGTAGGGAGGACGGCTAGGATTTATGGGGTACAGGAGGGTCCCGTCCCGTACAAAGGCCAATGCCACCCCTGAACCCACTGACATGGTTAAATTAGGGAGCTGGGATATCTGCTGATGAGTGGTACAACATCAGGATGCATGAAGAGGAAAGATCTTAATGATTCTGGACCGATTCCTCAACATTGCCTCTGCTTTGAAAATCATATGTTAGCTAATTAGGCTACCAGTGGGGAAAGAATGGACATTAAACCTCATTCATTCTCACTAACGTGTTTACTGTGGTTTTATTCAATTTCATTTAATGTAATTTTTTACTTGAAAGAACCTGATCATGATTCATTTGGGAATTGCACTGCACTAGTTGATTGGTACCTGACTTCTGAGAGTCGTTTGGTCAGGATTGGAGTATGCTGCTGAGCTGTGTGTGTTTTTGACTCTTTAAGAAGAATGGAATGTTATTTGTTCTTTTTCGTTTACTTAAAATAAAATAAAAATTCATATATTTATTTTATTGTGTTTTTGTTAATTGTTTTCAATTTGTTATTTTAACCAGCTTCAACCCTTATAGTTTTTTTTTTCTTTTTTTTTCTGAAATGAAGTGCACTGGATGCACTGTTTTTTATTCATTTAAAGGAACTGATTTGTCATTTGCTCAGGAATGGGATTATGCTGGTTGTTTTATTGTCATTATTATTGTTCCATGAGAAGAATGTATTTGAAAGCAGCTGCTCTGGATCATTACACTTTTTAAACTCTTTTTTTTTTTTTGATTCACATAAAAGAAGAAGAAAAAAAACAGCTCATGAGATTAATTTGAGAATAATTCTGCCCTGGCTCCACTAAATGTTTGTTGCTGTTGTGTGTGTGTGTGCTTCACTAATCAGAACCAGCTCAGCTCATTTCAGATTCATATGGTTGTTTATTGAACTACACTGGTTGCACTGTATGGTTTTCTGATTCATTTAATGAACCGACTCGTGAATCAGATTGGTTGCGCTGAAAATAAACCAGAGTTCTGTACATGATTTGGGCTGCACTTCTCCAAGCATCATTGATTTCCACCACTGAATAAAACAATCTGAATCGCAATTCTGACTTTTTTCCTTTCTTTTGAATATAAAGTCAGAACAGAGAGATGAAGTCGTAATTTGACTTCATAACTCACAATTGTGATTTTATATTACGCAATTCTGGCTTTTATTCACATAGTTGTGACTTTACAGTATATCTCGCAATTCTGACTTTATGACTTACAGTTTTGACTTTATATCGTACAATTATTATTTTTTTTATTCAGTGGCATAAACAGGCTTCCATAGAAATCACTGCACTGGTTGCACTTTAAGCTTTTTGATTAACTTAAAAGATAATTTTTTTTTAAAGATATATCATTTGTGGACCCATCTCCCGATCCTAGAGGTACAATAACACATTTTTTTCCACCATGCTTCACAACCCAAAGAACAGGATGCGTTTGAAAAGTGAATTTTTACATACAGTGCGACTCTCAAGACAGGTGAAGTGTGCCGCGTCAACAGATACTGATGCAGAAACAATAACGCCAGGCAATCTTGCTGTTTTAGTGGGTAGTGCTAATGACACAGACAGTATCTTCCTGAGAGCGAGCGAGGGGTGGAGAAGATGAGATCAGAGAATGTCTTTTCTTCTTCAGCACATGCAAATGAATGAACCGGGAGGGAAGCCCCCTCCGCGTAGCCTTTGACCGTGGTTGGAGACAAGCGTCTCGATTTCAAAAGCCACGAGGCCACCTGAGCAGATTATCTGAGCTCTGAGTCCCTGCGTGAGCATTAGCATGCGACCCTTCCCGGCTCAAACACTAACAGCCCTGTCTGTGCATACTGATGCCTGAATGTCCTGCTGAATCTTTATTAGACACCTTTGATTCTGCTCTCACCTGTGCTGAATCCCAATGTGCCCCGGACGACGCTTCGCCAGGACTATTAAGATCTTCTCTTTTACAAGCGCCCAGCAAACTACCTTAACCCCTCCGACCTCTAGACAGGGCGGATGGGGGTTAAAAGGAGGTAAATGTTTTTCCCTTTGAGCATTCCCATACTAATTCTTCCCCGCCCTCTGTATCGTGCATTTATTCAAATTGAATGGAGAAAAAGCCGTAGCTCTGGAGTCACACGCAGCGCTCTGTGTGCAAACAGCACTCAGGGACAGATCTGGTGTCATCCGTGGGTTCACATATGTTTAATGCCACTGAATTCATATTGATATTCACCTTTGCATCTGCTCAGGTAACAGCGAGTATGTGTGAAACACCTGGATGCAAGACAACTTACATGACAGAGCATTAACAATGTTTCTGACTGAAATGAAACTGAAGGTTTAAAGGGAACTTATGCACTCTGTCACTCTGAACCTTTTCAAAAGGCACACTTTTGTACCTAATGGGTTCAAATAAGCACCAATAATCTTTAAGGTACCAAAATGGACCCTTTAGGTAGCTTTTGAAAAGTGCCTTTACAAACGAATGTACCTTGATTACTGAGAGTTTATATATATTCTGTCATCATGTGTCCCAAACCTGCACGCATTTCTATCTTTTGCTGAACACAGAAGAAGATACTCTGAAAAACTTCCATGGATAAATAAATAAATACATTCTATGGATGTCGATGATGGTTTGATTACCAGCAATCTTGTGTTCAGCAGAAGAAAGAAACTCAAACTGGTTTGAAACAACATGAGAGTGAGTTAATGATGACGATAATAATAATAATAATAAATTGATATTACAGTAAGGCACTGGGACAGCTTTATAGTTTTATAAATATTTTATGCTTATAAACTATACTTTTTCAAGTTCACACATTTGTTTTTGTATTATGTTAGCTGTATTTAAATTATTAGCTGTATATAAACTATTTAGATGATAATTCTGCAGTTGTTTTATGGTTTTCGGTGGTTACATCATTACGTTTTAATGGCAACAAAGTAAAATGTTGCACAAAAAAAGATCCTGTGGCTCAATAATACCAAAAACCGCTTCTCACTAACCAAGACTTCTGCTTTTTTTGAAAAAAAAAAAAAATAAATAAAATAATAATAATAATAAATTGCATTGAAAGTTTTGGTAGATGCCTTTATCCAAAGCAACTTGCAATGCATTTTATCAGTATTTTCTTCCAAAAAGTGGAACAAATGTTGTTAAGTGAGCTTAAAACTCAGAAAAGTGAGAGTGAATATCATGCCAGTCGATTCTGGGGTTGAGTTTGCTGTAATAACCAGGAGTGTGTGTTCACTTGTTTCCTCCACATGGCAGCTCAGGCCAAACAGAGGTGATTTATAATGGAAGGTGGAGGTCTTACCATTACACCCAGACAGTCGGGCGGTTGAAGAGCTTGACAGGAGGAAACTGGATCCGGGTAGTAACTCATTCTACGAGCTGGAGCTGCCGTGACGGAGGCCTGCGGACGTCACACACACACACACACGAGAGGTGAGGACCTCAATCAATCTTACACTGTTTATCCCAGAGACGACCTGGATTAGAAATAACCTGCCACTCAAAGCTAAAGATGACACGAGGTGAACCAAACACAGCAGAAGGGCGGGAACCGATGGTGCAGCGATAGAGCCGCTTCTATTGCAATGTTAGGTTGCTTAAGTGTGTCTTAATAGACCGGACTGGGTGGTGATCAGATAAATCCAAGAAGAGTCATCGTATGTGTTTAAATTTGCATGAAAAGACTTTGACTGAGTCATTGCTTACTTTTATTTGAATAACTGATGTTCTTCAGCGGTAAGGATAACAAGATAGATATGATTACTATAAAATTATTTACATAAAAAATATACAATATACTGAAATTTACATGATTAATATTATTAATAACATTGAAATTTTGAAAATAACAAATAATCAGCAAATAATATTTCAAAATCCACTCAGTCAACAAGCCATATATGATTCAATGATTTAGTCAAAACCATCCAATCGATTATTATTATTTTTTTAACTGCTTACTCACAAAATCTGTCACACATTCTCTGAAAGCTGACACAAAATCCACTCTCAGCTTTGATTTCATAAAACACTTTTTGCAAAACACCTTGTTACAAAATCTATCAGGAATTAATACGGCAAAAGTGTTTGCAAATGTGAGGCTTTTTGCGCTCTGTGTGTGCAATTCTTAGATTTCTTTGTAAAGTTTTGAAGAAAAAAGCAGTTGTGTAAGCAGTTGAAGAAAAAAAATGCAAACAGAAGTAAAAATACTAACCTAAGAATATGACACTGATCAAATACAGAGCAATAAAGTTCAGAAAGAGTCTGGCGTCTGTCTCTTACTCCTCCTTCTCTACCCTCCCCTCTCATTCTGTCAGTGTCTCCTTACTGCCATCCCTTTATCATTGTTTACTAGAGCGGGCATCAGAGAGAGAGCTGGAGCCCAGCTGTGAGGACTCTGTTTCTGGAGCCACTTCACGATGAGCACATGGACAAGCTGGCCAACAACTGAGGATTCACCTCAAACAGCAGCGCGCGCGCGTGTGTGTGTGTGTGAGAGAGAGAGAGAGAGAGAGAGAGAGAGAGAGAGAACATCTTGAAGCGCTTAGAGAGTGGCAACTGATGTTCCTCTGAGTCAAAGGTTGAGGTGACCGTCACAGATGGATCATCCAGAGGTTATCATAACACTCCCTCATTCAACACAACCAACATCACTATTCCAGATAACAAGAACACAATTTAACTTATTTAATAATAACGATAAAAAATAAATTAATAAATAAATAATGAAAATATAATAATTATTACAATAACAGTAATAGTAATGCATCTGCTTTTCTGTTTGTACAAACTAGAAACTAGTTTTTGTATATCAGTTTCACGCAGTTATAATTACATTTTAACCATAGTCTGCAATGCAGAATGCAAAACTGAAAACAAGTTTTCTTTCTTTCTTTCTTTGGAGTTTATTATTATTATTAATATTAATAATAATAAGTAGGGTAAATAAATTTAAAAAAAAAAACGGAAAAAAAAAAGGATGTGAAAGTCATATTTTAAGCGATAAAGTCGCAAAACATTCCAAACTCCGCTAGTTATAAAGAGATGGACCGTTCCTCGTCACCGAGGTTCCTCTCTGAAGAATAACGCGCGATTCTTGCTGGTCCACACAGAGTTCAGGTCCCCCTGCTGAACATCACTTTATCGATAGAGGACAGAAACAAAGTTGGTTCTTACCGTGATTCGCGGGAGTCGCTGGAGGCTGCTGGCTGTCAGCTGGTGTTTGTACCTGGCTCGTGTCTGGAGAGGAAGGATAAAGCGCACTTGCTGGAGTCCCACCCTCCCTGATCACTGCGCTTCTCCAGACGGGAAGACCTTCTTTTCTCTTCCTCTTG
>JAUMHP010000073.1:1345067-1367071 GCA_032361065.1 Enteromius trimaculatus | reverse complement strand
TTTCCGCTTACCGTGGAGGTGACGTGTTTCCGCCTACTGTGGAGCTCCACAGTGGCTGCAGCCAGATACTCTTGCAATTTCACGGTAAAAACATGGACTTCTTCTTCTGATGTTTTTTGGCGGTTTTGGCAAACCAACGTAATGCATTACCGCCACCTACTGATCAGGAGTGTGTAGTGTGCATGGATTTAGAAAGAGAAGAGAGGCTGGGAAACAATGGACTTGGCAACACTGCTGTTTATTAGTGCTTGAGATTTTTGTGACTCTTCCACAAATTGCGTGAACGTGCGTCATTACGCCAGAGGGTGGCAGTTCTGAACGAATCAATCATTTTATTCATTCAAAACTTGTATTCACTTAGAAACTACATGAGCAACTCATATGAGTGAATCTTTGAATTATTTAAACTGATTGATAATGATTAATGATTTGTTTGGAACTATTGTTGGCAAAGCAAGAACAAAGCAACTGCGATATTGCCTTTAAAATGAAAGTTACTCAACATTAACGTTCTATTAATTAAAAGGTTGTAGAAAATACTCACAATTAGCATTTTGCACCGTGTATAAAGTTATCATCACTGAAATTAGTCGTTAAAACGAACCCAAAGCCGCTTCATTTTGATGTTAACGTGGGGACGTTAGCATATGCCTAACCACTTGTTGGCATGAGGAGATGAAAATGAGACCAATCACCGCATACTAGCATCAAAGGAGGGTTTGGAGTCATTGAGCAATAAGGTAATAAGACATTGAACCCTTTTTTTGGCCTTGCATACATGTCAACCTGTTTTTGAGGACTCCTAAAACCAAAACATGAATCTTTCATTACCCATAATACGGGCACTTTAAGTAATGCATCACCCTAGCAAAAGTGTTATATGAGCTTTCTGAATAACAATCTTAGGCCCAAAGCTGGTTGCAGTGCAGTTCCCCCAATGCCTTTCAGGTGTTCAAGCCCGTGTAAGGCTGTATCAGAGAGTCATAACCTGCAGTCCATCTTGAGGCTGTATTTGCTGTTTCCGGGTAGAAATTGATGGCTGACTGGAGGGAGATGGAGAAGATCTGGGTGCAGCTGAAGGGGGCTTAGATTACAGCCACATAAATAATCAGCCCACGTTCCCATCAAAACTGCACTCTAAAATGGAAGAACTCCCAGATTCTCACAACACACACACACACACACACACTAATGCTAGCGTGCTTATGATGTGCGGCCAAACAGACAATAGCATGACCACACACACACACACACACACACTGCACTACCCCATACCACAAAACAACAGGACTATTTATATATGTGGTTTAAGGATGTAGCGTCTATCCTGTCGTCTGATATTCAATGAGGAAATGGATTCTTCTCTTTCATTCTCCCTCTCTTTCTCTTCGCTGGTGATTAGAATCCTTCTTTGCTGTTATCAGCAGTCTTGTGAACAGAGATGGTTCCTGTCCTACGTTTAATCTGAGCTTAAATCAGCGCCCCCACATTCAAAATAGGCAGGAAAGCCTCTTGTCCCAAAGACTTCTTCACCTCTGCCCACATTATCTGTCTCCGCCTCTGCCCGCCTGCTTATGCTCATTTATTTAAAATTGTTATGATAGATAGAATTAGATGATAATTGTGGAAGATAGCAGCAGAGGCGTCATGCATACATTTTTTTGCAGCTAAATTTGACTGCCAGTGATTACTGTGTATTTTCCTTCAGCTGTGACATTTTGATAATAGCTCTCTTTGTGTTCCATGAAAGACATCGAGCTGTATGAGGGTAGGAAGGTGATGACAGAGTCGTCGCTTAAAAGCATGTCACGTTTTCCGTAGTGAAATACTTTCAGTTTAATATTCAGCGAGTCAACATTTCAACTCAAGGCCGCAAATTTTAGCAGACGAATTTTATTGCAGAGCATCTCGATCTATATTGCAACACGAGTTAAGATGTAGGTGACAGATAAATGCAGATACAGGTGTTGACGTGAGGGAAAGTGTGTCAGAGCGGCATGTGATTGTGTGGGTGCAGAGTGCTTGTGTTTGCCTCTAGATGTATTTTTGCTGGTTCTACATGTCTGTGTGTTTGTGCTTATGAGCTCCACTCGCTCAATTAGAGATGCGTGAGTCAGAGCTTGTGAAAAACGCCAAGAAACAACTTAACAGTGTCAAAAATGTGGCCTACTACTTATCGTGAGCATTTTATGGTAATCACAGCAACATTTGTTTTTATTTTGGCTTATTATTGGATGTTACTACAAAGTGTTAAATTATGAAAACGCTTCAGAAAGTTAGTTATTAAATCTGTTTGGAAAAGCCTTGCATGCCCTCTCGCGACTCTGAAGGCATTACATCGTTCTCACTGCCTTAAACAAGCCCATTACATTATAAAGAACACTTTACACCCTGGACATTCATTCTTTGAACTCCAGTCATCAGGACATAGGATGGCACTTTAATTTTGTTGTACAATGACATATACTGCACAGTGCCCTCGAGTAATACTGGCACCCTTGGTAAATCCGAGCAAAGGTGGCTGTGAAAATAAATCTGCATTGTTTATCCTTTTGATCTTTCATTCAGAACTTTGACACAATTCTAACCTGTCATTGAAGTAAAACAATGGACAATAGGGAGAAATTCTTTTGTTGAAATAAATGTCTTCTCCAATACATGTTGACCACAATTATTGGCACCCCTAGAATTTTACCTAGAGTAAAATATCTCTGAAATATATTCCCATTCATCACTGTTAGAAATCTTAAAATGAGCCATGGATGGGTCTTCCATTGGGATAATAATCCAAACACAAATCAACACAAGAATTAGTCACTGAGCACAAAATGAAGCTTTTGCCATGGCTGTCCTCTGACCTGAACCCTGACTGAGATGAACCATCATGGAGCTGGTATTCTGAAGGGTCTGGAGAGATTCTGGATGAAGGGATGCTCTCGTTTCTCTCATCAGGTATTCTCCAAACTCTCCAGGCATTGCAGGAGAAAACTCAGAGCTGTTGTTTTGAGAAAAGGATGTAGCAATGATTGGGTGCCAATAATTTTGGTCAACATGTATTGGAGAAAACATTTATTTCATCATGACTTTTTCTCCCTATTTTTAATGAACTTCAATGAAAGGCTAGAATTTTGTGATTTTTTTCAGTGAAAGATCAAAAGGATAAACAATGCAGATTTATTTTCACAGTCATCTTTGCTCAGATTTACCAAGGGTGTCAATATCAGTGGAGGGTACTAAATAGTACTAAATAGTACTTAATACACCAACTAACAGTGAACAATCATTATAAAGTGTTTATTAATCTTTGTTGGTGTTAGTTAATAAATGATTAACGTTATAAAACATTAAAATGAATAAAGTAATTTATTGTAAGTACATGTTAACTAATGCAGTTAGCTAATGTCATCTAATGAGCTATTATGTTTCTTATGTTTAGATTTCTTCTGAAGTGAGTGATACTGATGCTTACGTTTATTTTGGCCTCTTCCATAGCTCAACTCTGCCCTCTATCAGTCAGTAAATTATTACGTTACTTAATGTCTTCTGAAGACTTTAGAATATAGATATGGAAGACAGAGAAAGGCTAATATAACGCTGAAGCATAATCCAAACCCAGCGGTTAAGTATATTAAGTATATGTGCATGTTTTTCACAGACATGCAGCTCCATCACCATGTTGAAATAGTGTGTGTTTGATGTGTGTGTGTTTGGCACAGAACCCCAGAAAATGTTCTGTCTCTTTAAGAATGAGGATGACTGTTGAAGAATGTTGTGGTTTTTGCCAGGGCGTTTAGAGCAGTGCCCCTGCAGTCAGTCCCACATGCACAGCTTAAGGCCAGCTCCCTGTCTCCCTTTAAAGCTGGCTTCAACCTTTCAGACGGGCGTCCCACGTCATCTGTGCATCAGATCATTTACTCTGTAGGCATTTCTCACACTGCATGATCAGTAAACCCCCTCACTCAACGAGCAAACAGAGCGTCTGAATGTGGCTGTAGGTCTGTTTCCCGTTTCATACGTTTATTTGTTGCCCCAGGGAGCAGGAGCGAAGGAGGGCTTCACTTTGTGCCTCCCAAGAAGGCCTAACGGGGCACACAAACACATTAGACTTCTAAAAAAATCTGAAAGTCTTTCCTCTAATAAATTATAGACAATTGTCAGCAGTTGCAGTATCTGGATGTGCCATTTCCTGACATTGCTATATCAATAATAATATCAAGAAAGAGAACAAGTGTGTATGTACAGTATGCATTATACATGATACATGACACAGATATACGTATATATATATATATATATATATATATATATATATAGTACATACACACACACACATTAATGTATGTAATACGTTAAATATATTTATCATGCAAAATATAACAATAGTAATACATACATGCAAATACATGTACATATTTTAAACTATTTACTGTATGTGTGTGTATTTAAATATGCATAATAAATATACACAGCACACATACATATATTATATAAACTAAAACTTTTATTTTGGATATGATTAATCGTTTGGACAACTGTATAGATAGATAGATCAATAGAGCCTTTGTACAAAGGAATTAATATTAATGTCCTAAGTGTAATAAATATGATTGGTGACTTTTTGAAGATGTATACACCTCACACATTAACACAATGTAGCTGACTGCACAATTATGTCTTTTCAGTCTCATTTTTTTTTTTGGCCAAATCTTGGCTCAACGAACCTCCTAGTGGTGAAGAACCAGCACAGCAAGTCTCAGCAAGACAAGGGATCAATAGTATACTGCTTTATTGGATCCAGATTTGACCGTCGGAGCCACAGATGAATGAGTTTTGTAGTCTGGTGAGCGGCTCACGTCGAGTTCAGGCTGTCAGACACGTCTGGTGGGGGTTTAGGGGAATGGAGAGGGGCCCTCAAAGTGAATGCCTGAGAAAAAGAGCATGGCACGGTAAACCTGAGAGTCCTGTCCCACGTCCCCGGGAACAACACGCTCTCTCACAGGGCCGGCCTGTGGACAGAAATGAGAGGTGACAGCGTATTCATTTCAGTTGCTGTTTTTCTTTAAGGGCCTGCTAAAAGCCTGTTGAATGATGAGCGGTCAGAGGATTTATTGAGGGGAGATGATTTTAAATTTTCTTAGACGAGGTGTGCAGTCATATGCCTTGACTTGCTATTTTCCACCAAGGTTTTTTTTTTTTTTTTTCTCCTGGCTTGTCTTAAATATTAAAACTAATACCTTAGAGTTACTCTGAGGATTGGTGAATGAAATGAGAACAGATTAATAATAATTGTCTCTCGGTACAAGGACCTGAGTAAAAATGTTGATGTCAGATTGATGCCATCTTTATTTGAATGATCCCTATATACACAAAGTATGGGCCTACTTTGTTTTTTTTATGCCTGTGACGTAACTTCTGCTCAAATCACTTGTGGAAATATATAGAGCCAGTGAAAAGACAATGACATGCAATGAAAAGTTTTCATTGATAACTTCTGGAGAGAAATAACGCAGACGCTGAACAAAGATGAAACTTTTTAGTGTGGATGCGCTATTCATGCATGCTATCAAATGGCCTATGCTCTACAAACATTCAGCTGTATGCAGATGTACATGTCAAAACTGCATTACATTACATATGTTCGGCTTTTCACCCAGTTGCATAGTTTGAATTAGTTCACTTTTTCAAAGTGAGGGCTGGTGACACCTACTGGTCAGAACGGTGTAAATGCAATAATACCTCAACTCTAACATGCAAAATAGAAATGCAAATCTTTACTGAAAGTGTAATCTATTAAATGCAATTAACAGATCATCCATTACCATTAAAAATAAAGCGCATGCTTAATATGTGCAAGTTTAATAAACTGTAGAGCTTATAGCTTGATTAATCAGGCCAATGTGTGACTAATTACTACAACTCTTGCTCTTATATTATACAAATTATTCATTAACTTTTCTAAAACCTACTAAACCAAAGTGAAATCAGGTTAAGAGTGGTTCACAGAGATTGAAATTTCAAAACTCGCAGGGTTCCAAAAGCATCTAGCAGTAGATTTCCGTCAGCATTAGGTGCAATGCAAGAAACCCCAAATGATGTAAATTAGGGCAAGAAATGTCTTTGTTTTTAGATGTTTAGCAAGCTGCACGTAAAAAAACATAATGCAGAACCTGCAGAGCCTGATCTTGTCAGTGAATCCACGCAACCATTAAAGGCAGATTTCCACACAGATACCTGTTTATAAGCTGTTTTTTGAATGACTAGTCCAAAAAATGCGCATTACCAGTTTGAATTTGTCTGAAAAGCCATACTGTATAATTTACAGCCTTAAAGAGAGAATTGCTTTTTAGCATAATGGATATTATTCAGTAACTAAAATCCCTATAGTCTCTAGATGGCATGTAAGGATGTGATCTACTATGCAATTTAGTTGTCTCACTTCATAGCTGGCAATTACTTCCTCGCACTCTGTATTTATAACTTACATCTTTCTGTCTGAAATCCAACCGGGGGTCTGATTAAACCAGATGTATGGCATTACTTAGAGGTCATCTATTGCTTCGTTTGGATGAAGCTAACAGCCGTGACGATTGGTGTCTTATTAGAAGTTCAGCACTTTCCCCGGTAAGGCTTTACCTTTATAAATGCTCTCTTATAAACCAACCACAGCAGTTTAATTTCCCTTTTGCAAATTCTAATGACATGCCTGAGCGGTCTGCTGTTTGCATAAAGATACATTTCCAGATCCGGTTTCACCTGTCTGTGAAATTCATATTACAAACCATGAATCTAGAGAGTTCACACTTGCCACATGAAACTCATGCGAGACTTAGTGAATGAGGACAGGAAAAAACAGACAGCCTCCTCCAGGTGTTCGTATGTAGTTTTATAAGGGCTAAGGGAGTAGATATATACAGTATGAGATTATGAGTCACACTGTTTAGCAGAGCGTCTTCTATTCTCTCGTGCTGACATTACTGCCGTTTAATTCGAAGGAGCTTGATTGTGCTTCAGTTTAGTAAAGCCCTTGGGTTTATCCTGTTGCGTGTGGGCCTTGACGGGGTTAGCGTGAAAAGAGTTGCCCTGCCTTCACTGGTGCCGGCGTCTCATTTACGCGGCCCCCTTGAGAACATGGAGAGATGTGGAAAATGAGCTATCTTCATCTGTGCTGCTCTCTTGCTCCTCCAGTTAAATAAATAAGGCATTACGCTGGAGGACCCAGGCCTTCATTACTACATACTCGATGTAATCAGACACGTCTGTATGTTTCTGCATATTCCTAAATAGACAGATATTAGAGCGGTCCCAGGAGGTGGAGCTGGACCTTTGAGATAAGTCTCTGCCGCTAACACCAGCCAGGGGGGCTGATCATAGATGGGATGCAGGAATCCGGCTCACGAGATGCCAGATCCCACAAGAGACAGTTACATTTTTAAAAGAGACTGATATGGTTCAGAACTTCTCTTTTCTAGAGTCTGATCTGATCCCTCTAACCTACGACTGTTTAAACATCATTCAGTGCTGAAAAATTCGACATGGGTACTGAAACACCATAGTGAAACCAAGTCATGCATAAAGTACGAACTCATGAGAATAAATGTAACATTTTGAGTTTTGGGTCTAGTTTCTCTATTGCTAGTCAGCTGGAGTTTGTCAAGACTGGACAAAATACATGTTTCAAAAGGGGGTTTTGCAATGATGCCATAGTAGAGCCATTTTGGTTTCCTCACACAGAACCTTTCAGAGAAAAGTTGAGGAGTTCTAAAAATAATCTTCTTCTTTTTTTTTCTTAGTGTGGAGGACATTTTAATAATCTCAAGATATTTTCTTAAAGGGTTAGTTCACCCAAAAATGAAAATTCTGTCAATAATTACTCACCCTCATTTCTTTCCAAACCCATAAGACCTTCGTCCATCTTCGTGATACAAATTAAGATATTTTGGATGATATCAGAGAGTCATCTGACCCTCCACAACTGAAATGATCACAGATCCAGAAATGCAGTAAAAACATCAGTGCAACAGTCCACCTGACATTAATGGATCAACTTTTGTTGTTTTCTTTGTGCAAAAAGGTATTTTGTTGTAATGTTTCACCATGTTTCTGGATCTGTATCATTTCAGTTGTGTTACTGTCTATGGAAGGTCAGATGGCTCTCTGATATCTTGATTTGTGTTCTGAAGATGAATGAAGGTCTTAAAGTTTTGAAACAACATGAGGGTGAGTAATTAATGACAGACTTTTGATTTCTGGGTGAACTAACCCTTAAACTAAGAAGTTTTAGTGTAATGAAAAATGGTCCATAAGAGTCACTAAATAACTTATATTTACTTTTTTTATCTTCAGTTGGGAACATGTTTGAATATCTTTGTTTGTGTTTTGTTTCATTCATTTTACACTCGCCTGTCTGGATCTCTTAGTTCGCTTATTACTGAACTTGATTACAGTAACATCTTTGAAGCAACAACACAATGGAGAGAAAAGAAACAACAACAAGAAGTTTTTTTTTTTGTTTTTTGTTTTTCTGAGAACTAACACAAGCACTGTTTATTGTTCACTCCTCTCTAAAGGCATTCGGATGGAAGTGCGTCATCCAACCAATGATGTGTTCTCAGTGCCGGCACATGTAAAAATTCCAGGAGCCCCTCAGGCAGGATAGACTGACAAAGAAAAGAACTAATATATATATATATATATAGGGTGAAGAGAATAAAACATTTATTTTTTGGTTAAAGAATGTAGAATTTAGCATTTTACATGTTGTGAATGACAAAGTAGTGACGGTTGTCTTCAGATATGTTTCCCGTCTGGGTAAGGTGGCCATTTCCTGTTATTGTTCAAAAGAATTTATGTATGTGATCTTACGGGAAAGTGGCGTGCTATTCCAACTCTTGATGCCAGAGTTTACTCAGGTTTACCTAAATCAGTCAGCTAAATTTAGATTTGTTGGGAACTTATTTTATTTATATATGGGCTTTTGGGGGGCACATTTATCAATGCAGTTGATCTCAAACCAAATTAAAATAAAACCAAAAAATAAAAATACATTATCAAAGACATAATTATTTTGCAAGATATTGTAACACTTTTTACTGCTGCACCCTGTATGTTGACATTTTCCATGTGCAATCTTTGATTACAATAGCATGGGCACATATATTACAATAGCTAGCAAATTGCAGTAACAAGCAACTCACAAATAAATCATGTTTGTTGTTCGCCCAGTAGGCTTACATATGCAAATGTTAATCAGTTGTTTAAAAAGCGGTCAGACCTAATTAGAGAAGCGCCTTTGGTTCAGATCAATGAGAGTCTTCCTCGAGCGTTTGGTTGCTCGCTGATATTCAGGTGTCATGCATCAGCGCCTTTCTCGACTGTAAACCTGCCGCTGGTTCTTTGAAGGAGTTCTCGGTTGGAGGAAATGGAGTTAGTGAAGTGAACAGGGTCAACCTAACAGGAAAGAGACACTCAGGGGTGACGCGTGGATGTGACGGGAGCCCACTGAGCGCGTTCATCCTCCAGGAGGCATGGCTAAAATAAAATGAAATTTAAATGCATATATCCAAGCAATAGCCTAAACTGTATTTTTTAAAATTAATTTATTTTTGTGCGATTTTGTGCAAAACCATTATTTTTTTAATTTATTATTAAATATTATTTATTTATTTGTGGTGCTGTTTTGCTTAATAAATGAACGAAATAAATCAGCAAGTAAATGAATTAAAGCAATTGTCAAACTTTCGAATTGTCTTTTGAATGTTTCTGTATATCTGCAAAAGATATTCGGATGTTTTCCAGTACTCTTGACGCTTTCCCCCCTTCTCTCGTTCTGTTTTATGGTGCTGTGCTCATTTCAGTCAGATTCCCCTTATTTCACGGTTCAGTGGATGTTCAGGGTGAGCTCGTGCTTCCTCATTGGCCAGCGAGCCTCTGCGCTCCCATCTGACTTTCCCCATTCATACATCCCTCCTCTCCTCCTCTCACGCCTCCTCAACATAACTCACACTTATCCATGACAATCACTTTCTCATAGACGGGACTAATTATTTAAGACTGGAAAAGAGTTCAAAAAGCCCAAGTGACAGAGACGAGACAGGTGAGCATTCTGCAGAAGCTGAGCATGTGTTCTTTCTGATTTTGTCGATATTGCAATCATCGGTTAGGTTTTTTCCGGCATGAAAACACATGCACGTGGAACTACTTTTCATAGGCGAAGGATCTGAGTTCCGTGTCCTCTTTGGTATGTCGCTTCGTTGCTCGTTCCCAGTGTGTTGACAGATTAGAAAGACGCTATTAGATGGATAACACGCGCGCGCTAGGTAAGACGCTTCAAATGAAACACTAGACGCTCGGCGATGCAGTTACTTAACAGTCCTGTTGAGCCTCCAGTCACTTAATTGGCCACAGATGCGGAATTCTATGCTCCTTTACCGTTTAGAAATTGGATGCATTTGGGAAAGTTTATGAGGCGAGCCCAGCTCTCGCCCGCAGGAGCCCGAGGTCTGACGCGGCGAATATAAATCGAGCGAATTATAAGACTCCTGATTTATTCATTACGTTATGTTCAGGTATCTACACGACAACATCACATTCCTTATCGCGATGGCAGACGAAAGCCTTTTGATTTTTTTTTTTTATGACCTTCTTCGTTTATCTGTGCTATTCAAACTGATATGAACTGTGTAAACACATAGGTATGCGATATAGTGATGCTTTACGCACGAATCGGGTCAAAAGAACGATCACAACCCAATAAAACTGCAAAGTTGAATTGCAATTTTAAGTAAAACCTAAATAACCTACAGTCCTATATTTAGACTACTACACATTTAAATCACTTTAAATGTAATTAGCGGTGAAGAAAGTCTATTGACACTGAACACATGAACAGAAATTATTTATTGGAAAAAGTGCACTGAAGCAAATATTATTTCATAGCTGCAAAATGATGCATGAATCATGAAATTTTTTTTTTTTTTTTTTTTTTTGATTGCTCGGGAAAGTTTTATTTAGTAGGCTTTTTAGGCTACACCAGGCTGCAATAGAAACCTCGCCATCCCTCCGCTGTCCTGATGAATTCTTGTTTAATGATTAGTCTATAGCCTTTAAAGAAAGATAAATAAACGTTAAGACTGTGTCAGTGGTCAGTGCACAACTCAGGACGATTTACGAGATTTAAAGTTCTGGTGTTGCTGTGTTTTGATATGGCCATCAGTTATTTTATAGTGCTCCTGGACTGCTGTGGAATGTTAAATAATGCTAGTGCCAGTCTGCTCTGTAATTGCACGCCGAAGGAAAGGCGAAAGACACCGTCCCCGAGGTGCCCTTTCACCCGAGACTTTGTAAGTTACACTTATTAAAACGAAAAGTGTTTCAATATGTGCTGCTCTGAACGTGAAGGGGGCTGGGCCTGTATACTTTACAAATTAACTTATCTTATATAGCCTTATCTTATAAACACAATAAAAAAAATAATAAATAAATAATAAAAAACGAAGTAAGAAATGGTAAGAGAAACGCAAAAACATATATAGATATTTAACTTATCTTAAATATGAAAAGTATTATTATTATTATTATTATTATTATTATACCTGTACAGTCAAATATTAAATGAAATGGAGGCCTGTTGCAGTCAATTCATAAAGTAAAATAAATAAATAAATAAATGAAAGCTCTGGAGGGATGAAAGGTATATGCTGCAATTCTTAAAGGAATAAATGCAGCTCTGTTTATGCTGGCCCTCATATAAGCTCATGAACCAGATCTGACCTCTCTGTTTAGATTACTGCATGTCTTTTAAATGAAAACCAATTTTATTCACAAGAAATGCTGCGCTGCTTACAGTTTTATACACTCTGCAGGTAAAGAAAGAGAATGCAGATAAACGAGCTTTATTTATTTACTAAAGAAAAAATATCATGTAGGGCATGAAGAACTACATTTCGACGAATCTGAGACGGAAATTAATCTTGAGAAGAACTGACATGAAGAAAAGAAATGTGTTCACGGAGTAAGCCGTGCAATTCAGAGAAATAAATCAATAAAGTGGTTTATGCTGATTTTTGAGAGATGAGAAACAATGAATGGTTAAAAGATAAACGATAAATTAATTTTCTTTTTCTAAAATGTTCGGAATTTAGCAGATGAAAACTGGGGAAAAAAAGCTATTGGATTAATTTGGGACAGTTGTGTTGGGACGGCGGCCGGAATTAAGAACAATTTTGTTACATTAGCTTTGTATCTATTATTATTATTATTGTTGTTGCCATTTAACTTAGGCTTGTTGATTTATTTGTTAGTTTTGTACTGCTAAACTCCAGCTTCCTCCGAGATGACCTGTGGTTTTTTTTTTTTGTGGTTTTTTTTTAAGGGGCAGTGAAGTGAACAGCACGCATTTCTGGGCTCTCTGTCCAATGAAAATGTTTCAGACCGTCCCTGACACGTCGTCTTACGTCAAGGTAAGACAACATCGTCACTACGAGCAGGTAAAGTCAGAGGAAACAAGACTGGAACTTCTAAATTGCCCCTTTCCTCTTCCCAGTTTCATTGATGCCTGATGTAAATGGTTTGTTAAAACGCGGTTTTCCGGATTCACCACCCGCCATATTTGACTTAAAAGTTATGATACAGTATGAAGGACGTTTAGTTTGACGAGTGATTTAATTGGTTGACAACACATCTGGGAGATAGAAGCTCACACTGTCTGTCTAGCTTAGTCTTAAATTTGATCTGGCCAATGAAGGAAGGGTCAGGACACCTCTGACCTTCACAAATGTTAGGTATTGCACATTATTGTATTTGACGTGGTGCTTTTCTCTTTCCCTCGACATGGTCTTAAAGAATGTAAACATTGCAAATGGCAGACATCTGTTTTTGCATGAACTAAGTTAGACCAACCATGCGCAGGGAAGTTTCCATATAGTACTCGAACTGTCTCTACAGATGGGTTTTGAGTCTACTGTACAAGCCCGCATTGATTGTGCCACTTCTACTGAATTGCTCACTTTATATAAGCTACCTCTTTATGAACGGCATATTGTATTATCACTGTTCGTTCTTTTAGAGGCTGATTGGCATATCTGGATGATTATTTATGGCGAAGTGCCACAACATGAACTTTAATGCATCAAAAGGCTTAGTGCACAGCGCACAGACAGAGCCATGAAAATGAAGTATTGTGCCTGCTAAAGTCATTCATTATATCTTTACAATCAGCATACTTTCCAGAGCCGAGTTGTTATGTTATGGAGACTTATTGCCCCCCTGCATAAGGGAGCTTTTCATGCAGACGCTAGTTTGTGTTTCACAGTCCCACGAACAGTCCTCGATTTGTTTCGAGACATTAGCAGCGCAGGAATGCTGAGGGAAAACCTTCTCTTTGAAATCCAGCTTTCTCTCCACAGACTGAATAATAAATAGTGCACTGCGTGGCAGTGGAGTTGGGCCACGTATAAACAACAATAAAACGAGCCGTAGAAGTCTCTGGGAACGTATTTGTTATCATATTGTATGATTTCTGTATTTGTTCTTATTTTTTTAACATTCTTGGGTTGTGTCTGTATTAGAGCATTCTTCCAATACAATCAAAAAAAATTGACAAATATTTCACTAATATGTTCCACAAATGATTCCACAAGTATGTGCCCCTCCCCCTCTTTCGTTCGCGCGCTGCAGATAAACGGTCATATTTGGGTGTTGTTGCTGGCGGCATAATTTGAGCGGGAAAGGGGGATTTACCTCAGCACGCCTCAAGAAAGGCCAGTTTGAGAGAAATATTCAGCTTCATTCAGGCGAAGCCACGGGTTAAGGTTTTTGTTTGGATAAGGCCGGGCGAGACTGGGGCTTTCCAATAAAAATAAATCTCAAATTAATTATGGCCCGAAGCAGGAGGCCAGACAGTTTGCTGTTGTGTGCTATTTTTCGATGTTCGTATCATTCTTCGCGCGTGAAGGTCTTGAGTAACCTGAGAATGACGATGACAATCAGGACAACCTCATTCAAATATTTTTTTTTCGCAAAACCATAGATAAATAGATAGATGTGATTTATAAAACCGTTATAATTGTACACTTTAAGTACAATTAAGTACCTTTAAGTAACTGTGTGATCGAAAGTCCATTTACCACGTTGTTCCCACACCGTTTTTTTTTTCTTCTTTCGTCCTGTTTAAGTTGAGGAAGCCTCTGGTCTCACTCTGGGTTAGTCTAACTCCGGCACTTCAGGGTTTTTCCAGTAGCGTTGGGCCACTGGCTTCCCACAGGTCGTGGTTGGGAGAAATGCCTGGCTGTCAAGCTCCAGCGTCGAGCCAGATGTTCTGTGGCTCACTACATAAACCAACATGCATCTGTTTATTGGCCTTCCAAAATGTTTGTTACCGCTGGACTCATAATGACCTGGGCAAGTGCCACGCGGGAAAAGAGGCTGATTTTCTAGGTTTAATGCACCTCATGAAGATGTTTGCTCCATAAATAAACCTTTTTTTGTTTTTGTTTTTTGTCTGGGCAAGTTATCATTACATCTTAAGAGTTGCAAACGCACTGTATCTGAAAGTAGCCTTGGCTTAGATAAGCGGATGATGTCTAAATTGTTGTCATTAAACAATGAATATCATACCGATCTACAATATCACTTCTTTGCTTTAATCCACTACAAGTGCAGTTCGCAATCCTGAATGAAACGCTTGTGTTCTATTTATCTGATATATAGTTTAGTCTCAAGTAAGAGACGTCTCATTTATAATAATCGAAATGGAGACCATAAAACATAATTATACTGTCATTAGTGACCCCTCTCCGCCAGATCTCCGTCTCGTCATGCGCTCAGAGATAATGGTGTTTTAATTAAAAGAATGGTGGAGTCTAAGCGGCCCCTCTAGGGAAACATATGTTTCAGCTATCAAGTCCCACGCTCTGTGAAATGATGTCCACCCTTCCACTGCAACTTGCATGCACAAAAAAAAAATAAATAAATAAAAAAAAAATAAAATGATGATCCAAATATCGGTCATAAATGGTAAATGCTAAGTTGAAACCAAAACCCAATTTCCATCTTTCTGCTTTGTCACCTTCCGCAAAAATGCAAACACATACATCGATTCATATATGCCAACGCCGTTTATTTGAATGAAAGAAAAGCCAGTGTTGTTTTGTGCACGAGAGAGGGGCCCTGACTCGAAATGGTTAAACAAGGTGTCTCCGTTAATTACTGTGCAGGCCTCAGGCAGGAGAAGCCTTGACCCCTAGCAGGATCCAGATGTGGCGCTCTCGAGGGGGCCTCTCCCCCCTCCAGACCCCCATGTCGCAAACCGTGCAGGCCAGCCGGCGCAGACTCAGTCTCGCTCCCCTAGGCATGGCCCTCTCGGTCAGGGGGTCTCAGGATCCGGGGGTCTGGTCACGTTTTGGGTTGGCTGCGCGTCTAGAGTGCGCTGGGTAATAGAGCGCACCAGAAAAAAAAAAAAAAAAAGATGTAGGGGGGTGGAGACTGACTCTGTATTTGGAAAAGGGAATGTAAAGACTTACCATATAATATTGGTGAAAAATAGTTTTGACATTGCAAAATCCGTGTTAAATCATATTAAGAGTTAAACGTTTTCAGGAGGAAAGTAGCCTGAATAGTTAATGTTAAGTAAATGTAGTCTAGAATAGAGACGATTCCCCTCATTTCCCGTGAAGATATAAAATATGTGAGGCCATATGTTACTGATTTTGCGAAATGTCGAACAGCAAGCACACGAGAGGTATCAGCCTCTCCATACGGTCCATACAGCTATTGCTGGAGATATGCTGTTCGTGTGCATTCAGAGGCGCGCACACGTGTGGAGCAGACAGACTGGGCGCTGCTGGCTTCGCTTTTATTAATGGAAACCCGTTTTGCTGCTAAAGAAGTTCGGACAGACTCATCACATTCTTCACTTCACCATAGGTAGATCCAGCTCGCGCTTTCCTTTACAGCGGAGCACCTACGATATTATATGACACAGTTTTATAATTTATATTTATATTTATTCGATCTCGTATAAACGTGCATTCGTGCAAAAATTCAGTCAGATGTATAGTTCTCGTTATTAGATTTTTATCAGTCTAGTCTAATTTGTTATTTAAGATTTGTGATGGTTTTTAACATACATTTGATGCATCAATTCAACGTTTCTAGCAAATCAGAAAAAGCGCGACAAATCGAGCTGGCAGGAGTTCTGTAAATATTTCCAGGCAAAAACATGTACAAAGGAAAGAAACACTATTGTTTTGGTGTCTTATCTTTTCGGGACAAATATCCTGCTTTGGGTGCGTGATGAAGGCAGGGCCAGCGACACACACACACACACACAAGCACGCACACATACACGGCTTCCTTCTCAAGCGCAGTGACTTCACTTCCCAAATTTAGAGGAAAAAAACCATCCGGCAAAACTGTCTCTGTCTCTCCGCCACATATCGGGGGCTGGAATTAATTCAGACGCGTGTCATGTTTGGAATATTGTCGGGCTCCACTGAAAATTGCGCGAAATGGACGGAACTATTAAGGTAAGAGCGGAGGAGAGAGATCTTTCTGAGATGGACCGAGTTTGAGAGCTTAACGCCTGTAGTTCTGCCTGTCTGGGGGACTTTCAGCCGCTCCGAGCAGCGCTTTTCCTCTTCTCTCTCTCTCTCTCTCCAAGTTTCCTTTTCCTTTTTGTCGAAACTTTGTTGAAAGCTGAAAACGGAGCGGAGGATACGAGCGTTCAGACGGATTGTACACACGCTCGGACGCTCGTAAAAACGCACGGGCTAGACCCGCTGTTTGTGATGGAGTAAAGATGTTTCGCCAAGAAAAAAAAGGAGGAAAAAATGTCTCGTTTTTAGGATTGGAATAGCGACAGTCCGAGGCGGCTTTGTGTTTTCAGCATACCGTGGCGCGTGTGTGTGAATGCAGCGCAGTGCTTTATATAAATCATAAAGCTTTAGGCTGGAGATGTGGCTGCGCAATTGGAGTGGCACTGTGCCGAGGTTTTCCAACCATTCATATGGTTCAAACGCCGAGCCCACCCACATTAAAATATTACTCCACAGTCGTTCCCTTCTTCTGATAACTAATAATAATTATTGCGCAGTGCTCTTGAATGGATTGATAACTCTATTTATAAACGAATTTGTGTGTGTGTGGTCCACACCATTAAATTTGCGCACTTTGGATAGTTTAATAAATATAATAATAATAATCCGCATATTGAGAGAGAAAAAAAAAACAGCTATAACTTTTTTGAATGGTACAGCTATTTCTGAGCATCAAGTAAGGTAACGATCACTGATTGATTGTTGACTCTGTGGAGGGGAGGGCTCTTTTTTGCGGTCATATAAGTGGTTTTGGGTGTGGTATATGTTTGGGGCCGTACACACCATGCTTGTGTTAGATTTTATCACGTTAAATAGACTGTTTCGATTGCACTGGGGTGACTGGGGGGAAAAATGATGATTTTAATGCAGCAACACTCATTCAAGGAGCGTATGTATGGTGTTAAAGAATAAAAATATAGTGTTTGTTATTATTGTATGATCAGTACTGTTGTGATTGGCTGTTGAAAATGACAATGAATACACATTATTACTGTTACAAATAATTAGACTATTATTATTATTATAGCAAAGCCAACACGCAATGAAACATAATTAACATGATTAAATTGTTATTTGCAGTTAGCTACTGTACTGTAAATTTGACTTAATCATATCTCATTGAAAAAGTATAATATTGACATATGCTTAGTGATATATAAAGGCAGTGACACTGTGGACAGAACATGATTGGGTTAGTTGTAATCCTGTTCTGTGAATGCTTAACTTCTGTTATGAGAGATCTTTGGTTCTTTATTTATTATTTTGAGTGACCCTAACACTGACCTTACTCGATTCTTTAACGTTTAATAATAATAAAGTTTATAAAACAAGCCTACCAACAATAATATTAAAATGCAATCATCACATATCAGTGCTGTACTTTGTTTACAGTAGCATTAATGATATCTAGAGGAATTTGTCTGTTATTCCATCCATTGAAATTTGACACGTATGGCTCTCTTGATTCATTTTTTTGACCGTACACTTCAGTCGATAATGAGGAGGGGGTTTCAATCCACGGGTATTTCCTGTTCCACACAATCTGCTTTCCTGTCAGGTTTCCTTTTCCTCCTGAAACAAAAGACAGGAATGCGTTCTGTATAAAATAGCACTGAGCTTTTAATGGGGTCCGCACATCCCGAGCGAATGACGCATCTTCTGCGTGATGATAAAGTTGGCTGTTAGAATACGAATACCAAGTTTTTCAAAATTGCTTTTCCTGGTGAGAGTCATAACACACGGTAGTATAATGTTTTATTTATGCAGCATGTTCAGCTGTTGGCGTACCTCACCATAAATCTCCAACACCAAACCAGCCTGTGGTTCTGGATGGTTTAAGCGAGCCATGCAGACACGGCCAATTTATAGCCTAAGGAAAATAGCACCTTTGTGAGTATTTTAACCTCATAGTAACAAGACGCTTGCACTTGTACTCTGACCATCGCTCAGCACTCTGTTTCACAGAGATGGAGGAATCTTGCCTTTTGACAGGCCTGTCTCTACGTATATACGAGCGTGAGTGTGGAATTAGATTTTCCTATTTTTACAACCCTCTGTAATCTTGGGAAAGACTGACTGCCAATCATGAATTATATGGTGGAGGCTGATATGTCTGCGTGTAAGTAACGTGTAACAGTCATAATAGCAGCTCTGGCCTTATCTGGCACCATGAAGGCATTCCTTAACCCTGCCATACTTATCATGCCACAGGCCTGCTGCTGTGGGTCGCCCCGATACTGTCCTCGAGACGCTGATCAAATTGATGACGACTGTCACCAAAGTTCAAAAGCCAAAGAGGGAAAAGAGCAGCTAAGAGAGTGATCCCCTTTGCCATTTACTGTTAATCTGTAAAAGCAGCAAATGTGAAATGCGCTCGGTGTGGAATCTGGATGCTGCATGCTTTACAAAAAGCGTATATTTAGTGACACTTTATTTGGTCCCGCTGGTAACTCTTTATTTTACTGTTACACCTATTAGTCGCTTATTAGCATGCATATTACTAGTGTTAGTGCTAATTACGCACACATTAATGCTTTATTATACAGCTGTAATCCTACAAAGTACCTCAACTTAAAAACTACCTTAAAGAGCAACAAATTAAGAATTAATTGAGCGAAGTGTGTTTCTGTCACACTGTATATTGAGTGGCCTTAACAATTATGCACTTACATTTAAATTAATTATTTGATACAATGCACTTTTTGTGGACATACATTTATGTACTTATATATTTAAAATACGTGCATGTAATTGTTGCATTGTTGTCCCGTCCTTTACACGTTAACCCACTCTGAAACCTACCCATACAAGCAAATCAGTTCCTAACCTTAACCTTATCCCACCTGAACAGCAGCAAAAGTGTTTTGCAAATAATACGAACACAATAAGTACACTGTACAGTGGTTTATGTAGTTATATAGTAGTTGAGGCCATTTAATGTAAAGTGGGACCCTTTATTTTAAGATGTCCTGCTTAAAGTGTAATTATATATTTAGGTACTGAGTGATTTTAATGAACAACAACTACTGACTGTATGGTTAGGGTTAGTTGCGTGTAATTATGCATAATTTATTGTTATTATAAAAGTAAGTACATGTGATGTGTAACAAGGGCACCTTAAAATAAAGTGTTACTGTATATTTCTATTAAAAGGAAGAATCATTCCTTCGGGATCAAACTCCACAGCGGTTCACATCTTGCACTGCCTTGTCTTCATTTTTTATGTATTTATTGAGCATAAAGTTTAGTGAACGGTAAGGGTTTGACAGATGTTCGTACCTGAAATAACAGCGGGAAATCTTCAAGATAGTTTTCAGAAAAGCCAAAGAAAGGTTTGACTGAGATGTGAATGGAGACGATCACATGCACGTGTAGACGCTGCTCTCTCCGGAGGGGCCTGTCTGCCGCGTTTGTTTTCTTTAATAAAACTACATCACCCCAGCTGAGCGCCTGCAATGAGAGCAAATGTAGAAGTGACCCTGGACAGATCGCTCTGCCTCTGTTCTGTCTCACAGATGAGTCATGAACAAGACGAAGCAATCTTGTACTTATTGAAAGCCCGGTCTTGAAATTCTTCTCCAATACAAAAGGTTTAGTGGTCCATGTGATGTTAATAGTTGTTTTTGTTGATAGTTGATGATGATGCTTATATTCTCGTTAATAAATACAACTACATAAAAAGCAGGATGACTTTGGCAATGATAATTCCTGGACTTAGTGTGGGAAAACTTTGTATTCTTTATCAAAACACAATAATTTCACCTCCTAAACGACTTTCCTTTATGCTGACATCACAAATCCCTCTTTTTAAACTCCGCCCCCTTCAACCTCCTGACTTCTTTCTGCTGTGCAATTTCCATTGGACTCCACATTTTTTTTTGATTAGGCTAAATATATAATATTGACATGTGTGAAATTTAGTAAAATAAGTTATTTGCTTGCTGAAAATCACGTTTTTAAATGCTTCTCTATTGTTAATAGTCAAAATGAAGATTAATAGGTTTCGTGAAATTTTAAATAAAACTGTTCATAATTTATGAACATTTTTATTTGAATTTTATTTAAAGATGGGAAATTTGCTAGCAATTTCTGAATCAAAATAGATTTTATTTTTCAAAAAATTTATATATTTTAATAAAGTTATTTTCAAGTAATTATTGCACAGATTACTGGAGTATGTTTTACAAGAAAATACTTAATTTTTACATTTAATTTTTAACATCAATTTGTATTTAATTGTGCATTTATTTATTTTATGAAATTAGCAGTTTCTCAATAAAAAAAGCTTTTTGCTATTTTTTGCTGTTTGGTGTAAACAGTCATAACCATGTGACAGATTTATTTGATGATTTATTTTTTTTTTTTAATATACTAGTATACTACCTGGTACACAAAAGTCCACAAAAAAGACTTTTCAGGTTTTACTGTGATCAATTTATTTGTGCAAATTATTCCAAAAAAAGAATGCATTCATAATCTTTTATCAAAACACAAAAACTTTGCAAGTTGCATTCCGTGTTGACTTCTAGCCATTTTTCCCGTATCCGCAGCAGTGGAGTGGCTTTCTGTAAGCAATCAGTTGCATTGCTTCATTTGCACCCAGCATCTGTGATTCTGCCCTTCAGCAAGAAACAATTTACAATTTGTTTTGCTTAATTCTGGTTACACATGATGAACAGAAAGTAATTTGTCATTGGCTCTGTGATTAAATGAGAAACAGTGATTCAGTTTGGGTCCGTTCTGTCCTCCAGGAGGCGCTGTCAGTGGTGAGTGAAGACCAGTCTCTGTTTGAGCCTCCGTACGCTGCTGCTGCTCCCTTACCCAAGACAGACATGACTGCGTCCGGCGCGCAGGACTACGGTCAGCCTCACAAGATCAACCCTATCCCCCCTCAGCAGGAGTGGATCAACCAGCCCGGCCGGGTTAATGTCAAGCGAGAGTATGACCACATCAACGGATCCAGGTATGGCAGAAAAAAAGTAGTTCTGTCTGAAATAAGCATTAGTAAGCCATAGCCCTTCTGTCTCTGACATTTTTTTTCTTTCTAGCAGAGAGTCCCCGGTGGACTGTAGTGTGGGTAAATGCAATAAAATGGTGGGTGGGACTGATGCATCTCAGATGAGCTACACTGGCTACATGGATGAGAAGTGTGCTCCGCCCCCAAACATGACAACCAATGAGAGGAGAGTTATCGTCCCAGCAGGTATTCGCTTCATCTTGTCATGACTGTGTGTTGAATGCTGCATTTATAGGGGCACAAATCAGATTTTTTTTCTTTTTAATACATACTGAAAAGTGGTCACAATCAATTTATTTCCAAATAAACTTAAGATTTAAAAAATATATATATTATTTAAATGTGGCTAAAATAAATTATTTGCAACCACTTACCTTAAAAAAATGTGTTTATAT
>JAUMHP010000073.1:1293143-1303592 GCA_032361065.1 Enteromius trimaculatus | reverse complement strand
AGTCAAACAGACCCTGTGAGCCAATAAGCTAAACGCACACACACACACACAGACAAACATAATCAAACAGATGAGGAACAAATTTGAGGCATGGCATCCACGCCGCTCTGATGGCCAAGACCTGAATGGATGTCAGTGTTCAGTTATGTTAATGTTTAGCTGCTGTAGGACAGAGGGGAGGGCAAACTTTACCACAGAGCGACAGTCTCAGCCAACATCAATCTTCCGAGTTCTGTCTTATCGGTGCAGCCAAGCTGTTATTCATCAGCTTGTGCGCTTCACTCACTTTCCCCCCCTATTGTCGTCTTCATTATCATGTGATCCTACGCACAGATCTCATTTGCGTCGTCATCATCTTACTCCCTGTCCCTGCGGCTACTTCATGTGCGAGCACTGTCTCTCCTCTCCTCTGCCACTCCGTCGCTCTCACACATGCACCACCCCTCCCAAAGTTGATAAATTCCCACAGAACCTGGTTTTACTAAGTGTGTTCCTAGATCATACAATACTCATAAACATTTATATAAAAACACATTTTATACTTAATATTAAGAAAAGTGCATTGTGCACAAGCAATATCCCAGATAAAGTTTAATTGTAATTTTCATATAATTTCAAATCAGTCACTTGTTACTAGATTTTAGCTATACTTAGTATGACATAAATGTATTTTAAATCAAGGCATGCATAAACTCTCTTAACTCTTTTAAATGCAAATTTAAAATGGACTTTTTCCAATTGTAGTATGTTTGCGCATCTCTATTTTGATGCTCGTCGTATTGTTCTCTTACTGACATACTAAAAGCAGACTCGAGGCTGTTTGACACAGAGATTCTGCCCTAACTAGACCTTTCCAAATCGGTTACTTACGAGGATCCACTTTAGTTTGGATGCTGTGAACGGCAAGACAGCTCAGTAGCTTTTGAAACCGAGCCTACGCTACAGCAGTACTTTCTGTTCAGGCCCTATCTGCTCAGAGCCCAGCTCGATAGATTTGACAGGTGAACACTAAATGTGTCAGAATGGAGATAGTGAGCTGCCAGAGGCAGCGAGGAGCATGCAGAGGTGCTCACCCAGGTTGGCGTTTCTTCTGTGTGTATGAGGGAGAGTTTGACTGGATGATGGAGACAGCAGCAGCAGCTTTCATGGCGTGACGTTGCTGATGCAGTTAGTCTTTTGGGAGCAGGGAACAGCTGAGACTGCCAGTCTGTTTTAGGCACAAATTAAACTCAATCCGCACACTCAGAAAGTACATCTCCCTAGTGAGCTTTGATTTAATCCTTCAAGTAACCATCGAAGATGTTCCCCCAAAGGTGTCCGTGTGTGTACGACTTGTTCCATCTCAAAGTCACGTCATATTTAAAATGACACTCTATTTAATGTGTGGACCTGAGCAGTCAGGTTTAGTTTTTCTGTTTGCCCATTAGAGAGACAGACAGGCATGGTTGAACAGCTTTTCCCGTGGCGTTTGACATGATAAATATGTTTACTCACCTAATTGAGAGAGGTTGAGACATTAGCTGATCAGATTAACCCTGATTTTGAATGCGCCTTGTTTGCTCGTGTGAATCTGTTAACAGTGGTAATTCTAAAACAAGACATTCGATATTCCTATAGGGCCCAATAAATCCATGTAATGATGTTTATCCATCTGAATGGGATGTATCAAGGCTTAGAGTGGTAAATCTCAAGGTTCATTAGATGAGCATTCATTAAAGGTGCACTACTGGCTCAATAAAAAGTATGTGTTAAAAATCATAGCATGCTTATTTGCTACAAGCACGAGCAATAAGGTCATGCTTTTCTTTTGTGTTATTTATCTTTGTTTCAGGTTTGCAGTCGAAGCTGAGGATGGCAGGAGATTCTCGCGTCCACATGGACCACGACATGGAGATTGGAGTAACTCCAAGAGAGGTCAGTAGTCCCTATTTTCACTTTCAATTTCAGTAATGTTAAATGAGTATCTACTGTAACCATGGAAAGACCAGTAACACTTAAGAATTTGGAATATACAATAAAGGCTAGACATGTTTTTTTATTGTATTTATTTCGTGCTTTTAATACTTTTTAACCATAAATCCCTTTAAAACAGCAGTTCAATGCAGTGGCTTTCAGATAAATCATCATGTGGGAAGTTAAAACTATGGGCGATGATGTGAAATGCTTAATTAACTGAAATTCATACAATAATTGTACCTTTAAATGCCATTTTTAATAAAACATTTATTTACATTCTCATTCATTGCTCATTGATCAACGTATTACGTTAGGCTCATTATTTAACACAAGTATTTCAGGGTGCAGTGCATTAACTAAATATAAATATATACTTATGTATAATTTGTTTGACTTCATAAATTGATGTAATTTATTTAAATGTATTTAATGTATGCTAAATTCATATTTTTGACATGTTGTTATATTTATGACTTTATGGACAAATTTGGAGGCTCACCAAATACTGGAAAGTGGCTCTAGATGAGGGTATCTGTTTGCAATGTTTACAAAAATTATTGGTTTTATTTATTGCCCAATATTTGGCTTTATCTGACAGAAAATAAGGGGCCGCAGGTGTGTACACAGCAGGAGGTCACCATGCGCTCCTCGTAAGCACTTTAAGGCTTGCCTATAATTGACTGCCACCACTTTAACATGATACCACGTTTCAATTAACAACCAAGCACAATCTTCCACAAATGGAAAGACAACGTGCCAATGTGTCCTTGTCTCATGTGGAGGGCACTGTGTTATGGACTTGGGGGGGGGGCAAAGATTCTTATCTGGGCTTGCCAGTGTCCCATGGGGAAGAGGAAGGTAATGGGGGAAGTGTCCCATGGAGCTGGTGTAGAACAAGGAATCAGAAATGGATAAGAGCCAAGACAGAGAGTCACTGGAGAGGGAGAAAAAAAAAAAAAAAAACAGCAATAGAAAAATCCACCAGTGCTCTTACATTGTTGCAGTAATCTGCATGTTCTGTACAGTACATACTGTGACAATGTCATGACAGTTGCAAAGATATCAAAGCACTTCCATTGTTAGAAGAGAACAGTGTGAGCGCACCTATGCTTGATGTTGGCAACTGTACCATCCACACTGTCATTGTCTGGCTTACAGCAGCTCAGTGAAGAGATAGAAGAGGCAGATGGGAGCTATTGATCTGGCTTGCAAAATATGTTGAATGATTCTGATGGGACTAGATTGCAACACCAAAGGACCTGCAGGAAGCATCACATCCTGAAGCATATATTATGCCTCTCTACCACAACGATGCTTAATATAGGTCTACAGGTTCAGACTTGCTGATACCGTAGCCCGTTTTTTCATCAACACCCCAGAGCTCACGCTGATCTTGTAACCAAATTTGTTACTTATCTCTCTACCTCCTTACAGCAGGTGAAGAAACTCCCCAAGCACCTGAGGGAAGCACAAATCCCCACAGATCGCACCCATCTCATCTCTGATCCTGTTAAGAAACCCCGCCAACGATACGTCCAGAAAGATGGCAAGTGCAATGTTCATCACGGAAACGTTCAAGAGACCTACCGTTATCTCAGCGACCTCTTCACAACACTGGTCGACTTACGCTGGCGTCTCAGTTTCTTTATTTTCACCTTGGTCTACGTGGTCAACTGGCTCTTCTTTGGGTTTTTGTGGTGGCTTATCGCGCTTATACGAGGAGATCTTCTACACGCAGATGAAGAGGGCTGGACCCCTTGTGTTGAAAACCTCAACAGCTTTGTCTCGGCTTTTCTCTTTTCCATCGAAACCGAGACCACCATTGGCTACGGCTATCGTGTCATCACGGAGAAGTGCCCAGAAGGGATTATACTTCTACTGGTGCAGGCCATCTTGGGGTCCATCGTCAATGCCATGATGGTGGGCTGCATGTTCGTAAAGATCTCGCAGCCCAAGAACCGAGCGGAGACGCTGATGTTCTCCCACAAGGCCGTGATCTCGGTGAGGGACAACAAGATGTGCCTGATGTTCAGAGTGGGTGACCTGCGCAATTCACACATTGTGGAAGCGTCAATCCGTGCCAAACTCATTCGTTCACAGCAGACCAAGGAGGGCGAGTTCATACCGCTCAACCAGACGGACATCAACATTGGCTTTGACACAGGAGACGATCGCCTCTTCCTAGTATCACCTCTCATTATCTCCCATGAGATCAATGAGAAGAGTCCTTTCTGGGAGATGTCCCGGGCACAGATTGAGAAGGAAGAGTTTGAGATTGTCGTCATCTTGGAGGGCATGGTGGAAGCTACAGGTACGTCCTCCTTCACAATGATCAAGCAGTTCAACTGTTGACCTAAAAAGTCTCATGGGTTAGAAATGACACTTTGAAGCTTTGCATTAACCCTAGAAACTATCAGTCTTTTACAATGGCTTCAAGGAGCAAGTTGCGCATTAACTGCCAAGCTCTGTAGAGCAGTTGACCTCGATGAATTTTCCATTATTTTTTTTTGTGGTAAGCGAGATACTTAGAGGTCAGTCATTTAAATATACAAAACTGTAACACATTATTCATTTGCTGGCAGTGCTGAGTCATCCCTTCCCTAAGCATGCTGACTACACGAAATAACATTCAAGAACTGACAAGAAGATAAATGTTTCGATATTGATGCTAAGGCTGTATTTCCAACACACGAGTCAGGGTGGGTTTGAGAGTCTCTTGTTGACTGGCTAGCCATGTCCTTGCAAACCTGTCCAGGCTGGATTTGTGGAAAGAGGTGAAAGGTGATGAAAGTACTCCGGGTATGTTCCACTCTGCTGGAGGGGATCCTTTGGAAAGCTTATTGGAGCAAAAAAAAGTTTATTTTTCCACTCTTCATTCTAATTAACGTTGTTCCAGTTCTCAGGTCAGTGAAATTCAATAACGGTGAGGCAGTTCAATGAGAAAACTGCTTTTAAAATGTCTTTGAAAGCAGAGTTTTGGTATTACACCTCAAGACATCTGAACTAATACACAATCCATAACACAACATAGCAGAGAGCCCAGGGTGCTGTGGGATTTAAACTGATTATTATTAATGCTGTTGGTGTTGAGTTGCTCTAACAGCTAGTATATTACCTTAACAGTTATTAATAATCTACTTAACGTAATGAAATGTACAAAGTAAGTCAGAACTAGGGATACCAGCAGCAAACATGCAATATGAATATATGAAAGTGAATGTATTATCTAGATGTATCATTCTCGGCTTCTGTTTGGTTGACCTTGCAGAACACTGTGTGCAATATTGATTTTTAGTAGATCTCCTTATTCTCAGAGCCGCTGAGGGAATAAAGAGGTCTCTATTGTCTAACGTGTCTACACTAATTGCAGATTCATTCCCAAGCTGAAACATTTCCCATGGTTTATCAGATTTCTCAGGTGAATGTTTGCAATTCAAATTATTTATTGGGCGTTTGTCCAAAGAGAACTTCCAATGCTAATCTAAATTCAATTCATTATACATGCTTCCCAGTGAAGGCATCCTGTTTTTTTGCTTGTTTTGCAGCAAATACCAATGAGGATGTGAAAAGCATTATATGATGAAACTTTCTTTCACATATAATGCAAAAAATATGCACAATTCAAAGTTTTTGTAAAGCAAACATGCAACTGCTATTGACATTGGAAATATCCAAAGCCCTAGTGGAGAGAATTTAATCCTACACTAACCTTGCTTTTGCCCTAGATGCCATATGACATATCAGCAGTCTCCTCAACCTTCCTATCACTTTGAAATGTTTTCCACTTTCCACTGTGGAGATGTGCATACGCAAGCACATGTCAATAGCTATGGGCTATGATGCATTTGATCTACTAAAGCCGTGTAAATTATGCCTTTGACAGATGACCAGGTATAGATTAGGGTGCTACAGGCCAGGATAAACCTACAAATAGGTTCGCTGGCCTCTCTCAGATCGAAGTCTACTCCCACTTGCTAATGAGGGATGATGGCTTCCTTTTGATGTGCAGTAGAGCGCTAATGACCTGGCGAGTGCAATAAGGTCACAAACAACCCGATTTGTAGAATATAGCAATGTTTTAATTTAGCCCTGGCATGTGTCAGGTATGATGAATAGTCACATTGGTCTAGTCTATTATTTTTCCAGTACTGAGGGTTAGGAGTTCTATAGTAAGTCTCTTGAGTACTGCTCGCAATTTGCATGAACGTGATGAGACTCTGATGATGGTTGATCAGATGTAATTTGCATCATTTAATTGTTGCAATGTAAGCGGTTTTCACTTTTGAAATGCCTGATCTCGAGTGATATAATCACGAACAAAAGCTTTTCCCTAATGAAAGGTTCATCCCACTGCAGAACATGACATGCAAACATATTTGATCCACTCTGTTCCAAAGTGAGCTGACTACATAGGCAGAATTGTAAAGCTTTGCAGGCCCATTTCTGAAGCAAAGGCGCTTTGATTATGCTACCGTCTAAAATGCCTTTTTTGGAAGCATGAGAGTCAGATTGCTGAGAAGGCAAATGCATTGCAATGAAATGCTGATTGAAAATATAACTCTTCAGAAAGATGCTAATATTTTTTGGACCGTTTTACCACACATCAAAACGCGTCTAAGTAAATTTTAACTATGAAGCACAAATTTGCTTGCTCCAAACTAGCTATTAACAATACAATTAACACTGAAAGTTTAAAGCAGATGTCTTATGGATTTAAAATCAATTGGTGTTAGTGATCAAAGATCTGCACCCCTGCTGGAGAAAAATAACCTGTCATTAAATGCTGTCAACATGATAAATGGCTGAAACACAGCAGCCCATTGAGTGCTCATAACCAATGGCATCTACTAAATATGTCCGGTGGCATTAAGATAGGCTTATCTTTCCATTTATTTAGCTATTAATGAGTCCCAAACCCATATGTAAGTTGCTTCGAACTAATGTTCTATAACTAATATAGATTTTTAAAGGCCAACTTTATGAGGTGGTGTGTTGATTAAGAGAGGGACTGCGTAGGCAGTTTGAAGGTTATTGTTGTGTGCTGGAGCAGTTTAAATTTTAACAATGACTATTAGGGCTGGATTTTTTCTTTAAAGCTCAAACAAACCTGCAGAGAATTCTAGCGTCCTCTGAAGGCGGTGATTTTCAGTTCTGCTTCTAGTTTGCCACACTAGAAGCGTTAGATACGTGCTTGTTCGGTAGCCATATAATTAGTAGATTGAATTTTTCATTTTTTTTTACAGATTTATTTAATTTATTTAATTACCCAGGCGTGCTACATTTTATTTGTTACAAAACGGCTCTTTTTAAGTGTGCTAATCCATGCACAGTGAGACACACGTATAATGTAGTCTTTAATGCTAAATTATAAAACTGACAATGACTCGGGCAAGGTTTTCCTGCATGGGAACAAAGCAGTTCCCATAATGGTGCTTCTTATCCTAGATGATAGTACTTATATGTGTCAGCAGATTTCAGTGTCACCGTTGTTCTCCTGAAATAGACTTAGGAACCCCTGGCCTAGAGGTGTTGTGCCCTTATTTATAGATTTGAAAAGCATCCGTGCATGAAGCTGGCCATTGCTAGGTTGTTGAGATCAACATATCCTCTCTATGACTTTCTTTTTCACTCACACACACAGAACGAGAGAGTAATGCAATGTGTTACACTCAAACCCACACTCCATTTCTGCTGTAAAACATGATGCAAAAGCAGAGAGAGGCAGTGAGACTCTCAGAGCACTGAGTTCATTTCAGTTCCAATCAATGCTACAATGCAGATCAGTGGTTTTCAATTGGATTTGCTTCAGAATCCATTTTTACATCAAGGAGTGAACCAACACTATACCAGGTTTATTTATACAAGAGTGAACAAAAATATACTTGTAGTGAATATTTTTTTCACTATATGTACATTTTTGTTAACTTTTGTGAATACATAAAATCAATATAATATAATATAATATAATATATGAGCAATATCAAGTACACTTGATACCACCCTATATCAACATGGCTGTGATTTGGTTGCAAGTAATCACAGCCATTCTGATACAGAGCAATACCGCATGGGTACGAAGTGTGTAAATAAACAAGAAACAACCACTGAGTGTCCTAAAAAACGACAGAACTACTTCCTTCCGCCACTCATTTTGAACAGCTTATTAAAAGCTCACTGTATTTTGTGGAGTAGAGTATTATGAGTTTTATGAGAGAGACTGACTGACTGAGTGTGATTAGCTGCATCTGATACAGTGTTCATTCTTCAGCTCAATCTCATATTCACACTAAAACATTAGTCTGAAAGCGATATCTTTGTCGTGCAATACTTTTATTTGTTACAGGTGATTTCCGATGACAGTGCTGCTAAGTGCATTTGTTGGTTGTCTTTTACTTGACTCTTTTCATTAAAAAACATGTCTTTTCACCTTATATTGGTAGAACAATGTAACTAAAATCACCATCACAAACACACACACATTATTTCTCAATATTAAATACTATTATTAAATAGCAGGACTATTTATTTAGATAGTATTTTTTGTATAATAATATTTCATAAACAAACAACAGCCATCATATGCATCAAATGCAGTGCTATAATATAGACCATTATTGCATTTACATAAACATATAATGCAATGAGATTTTCCTCTGAATGTTTGCTCTGGAACAAATAATTGATCAATGAGACCTGGAACCAATTTTAGATGCTATCTTTATTAACAAACCGACCTCTGAACAACTAACTGAAGTCTAATCTAATAAAACAAAAAAAGGCATAAAACTAAAAAGCATAACATTTTTAGCTACATTCTGTAACATAGAAACATACAATTGATGAAGGATTTCTCACTCACTGTGAGAAATACTGCAAGTGGAGTGATACAATGATTATTACGATGGTGATGTGATTATCTACAGCTACAGTATATCACACTGCTACTTGTCTGATATGCTCAAACTGCCCATATTGCCATCTGCCTTATTGCTTTAGTTCCTATAAGGTTAGAGATGAATTTGCACCACAAAAGCATAGAGCGTAACTGAACGCATTACTGTACCTTTGACATCAGCAATAAATAATATGTTAAGAGTCTCCTACTTGCATCTTTCAAGACTATTTATTTTACTACCAAGGCATAATTACATTATGAATTGCATAAATGTTTTATAATTCGCATTTATGTTTGGTTGTGACGCACTTGTTGAAAAGAACTGACGTAGATTCTGATGCTGTTGGCTTTAAATGCTGGTATGGTGTAATTCTTCATAATCTGTAATTGCAGTTTTATCTGTAATATATGGCATCACTGACTATTATACCTATAAGCATGAGGTTTTAGTCTTTTATTATTCTTCATGTTTAGCTAAAACATAAATGCAGTGATTAATAACGAGGACGTTTCCGTAATTGCAGGTCTGCACTAAAATTGCTGCATGGTTTTGAGTTTCCACGATCCCTGTTTGGCCAAAACACAAATTGCTGTAACAAAGTAGACGCAAGACATGCATACAAATTTGGGGAATTTCCTTTCATCCTCTAGCTGTTCCAGAGGATGTGTATAATTTGCGCATGTGAAAAGATAGTGATCATCTCAAGGTTATTTATTTATTTAATTATTGCATCCTGTGTATGAAAAATGCACATGACTGATATGGAAGTGGGCGGCAAACAGCACATTAACTCAGGTTTACATGACAACTTGAAGTCATGGGGCAACAATTCTGTATTACGCTGTGTTCAAATAGCTGTAACTGAAGACACGCATAGTTACACACTGTACTAAATAGAAAATGAAATATGCCGTTTGATCATTGTAATCCCTTTGGCTTCCAGCTCATGCTACATAATGTCACGCACCCAAAACTGCTCAGAAAAGGAAATGTAAAACATTCAGCCTTACAAACAAACTCACCTCCCTTTGGCACAAACTCACAAGTGGTTAAGAGTCTGAAAACTGTAAGCAGACACAGAAGCCATGCAGAAAATTAGTCATTCGTTGAATCGTTTACTATATATTCAATTTATTGACGTCTTGTTTTATTGGAATGTCTACAGTATATATGTATGTTTTTTTAAACCTTTACTCTGTTGAGTTTTGCAAAATGCAAATAATATGCAGCAAAATAAGACTCAGGATCTGAGAAGCCATACTTGCCTGCATATCTGCATTTTCATAAGCCAGCAAAAATGAAACATATATATATATATATATATATATATATATATATATATGAAAGTAGAACCTAATTTAGTACCTGAAACTAAAACCGTTTGTAGTTCCTGTGGTGCGAACTTGCAAAAAAGTGGGTAGTTCCACAATTAGTTATGAAATTGTACTATGAAAAGGTTCCAAAGATGATAAAAGGCCCTTCAAATAATTCTGAAATGTAATTATCACCATTTTATCTATTGACGTATTTATGTATTTACAAATTTTTATCAGTAACTTACAGAAGGAATAATTCATTGAAACATTATAGAAACTGA
>JAUMHP010000073.1:1269879-1292946 GCA_032361065.1 Enteromius trimaculatus | reverse complement strand
GGCATACAGTAATTCAATATTGTGAAATGCAGCTCACGAACTGATACGGCCCACATCTCTGCAAAATCTTGTAACTCCAATATCATCTGACCTGTACAACACTGTAAACACTGAGAGCCTCATAAATTATTTCTTTCTCTCCCCTCTCTCTCATTTCTGTGTGTGTGTTTCTGTGCATACCTGCATGTGTGTGTGTGTTTGTTTGTGCCCGTATTGTTCTCCACGAATCTAGGCATGACGTGTCAAGCTCGCAGCTCCTACCTGGACTCGGAAGTGCTGTGGGGCTACCGCTTCACCCCGGTGCTGTCTCTGGAAAAGGGCTTCTACGAAGTCGACTACAACAACTTCCACGACATATACGAGACCAACACCCCAACCTGTAGCGCTAAAGAACTGTCCGCTCGATTAAAAGAGAGCCCGCTCCTGCCTCACCTGCCTCTCCTCAGCCCTGACCTCAGGCAGCACACGGACCCCTTCTCCGGCCAAACCACACGGGACGAGAGAGACGACGAGAAGCCAGCGGAGACCAACAACGGCTCTGCCAACCGCTTGGAGGAGAACCCTTGAGGGAAACCCTGCTCCGAATTGACTCAAGGACTCAGTCTGTAGAGACTGGCAAGCTTCTTCCCCCTCGCATGGAGAAATATCCTTACAATAGCCATGCAATATGACCCCCGATTCCTCTAGAGAGCTGAGCTGATGTGTAGATCGAGGTTAGACGCACAAACAGATGAGAATCCGTATATATTTATACACCTACGCATACTACACATATTTTAGCTTTATAAACTCTGTTGTGCAGATTTTCATGGTATCAGTCAACGCCCTGTACCTCAAGGACAAAATAGTAGCCATATGCTGTATGACCCAGAGGTCAAACCCCTTAATCTAACCATAGCAGATCAGCTTTAATAGAATCCCAATGCAAAGACTCTTAGGAGCCGAACACAGTGCTTGCGTGTTTATCCACCGCGAAGGCCCGCAACGTTGGTTCCTTTAAGCTATTCTACTGTATGTTTTATCTGCATTATAATTATGCATTCTAATTATCGATTTCCCCCTCATATCAAAGTGCATGTGTTTGAAATTGATGCAAGATGGATGCTGGAAAACGCACCAGACTAAAGCACAACCGCTGCAGAGGCAGACGTACGGTTTGAAAGCCTGCAGTGCACTAATATAGCGGCGACGAATGGAAAGATCGCACATGCATTGTCTCTGTGAAGTTCAATCTTGCCCGGTCCATGCTCCTGGACTCGTATTTTGTCTCTATCACATTTGATTTGTGTGTAAGTTTGAGGCCACGCGCGTGAGACTGTCAGTCGCATTTCCAAGCGGTCCGAAGAACTGTGTTTCAAAAGCATGAACCCTAAGGCAAGTTCTTACACGCTTTCTAAACAGGGTATTTTCTAAGGCATGCAGACTTCAAAATCTCAAACACTTTCTACAAACAATTGTACAGTTAAATTCTGGGTTAAGGTGAGAGGAGAGCTCCATTCACAGCAGAGACAACGGTGCAGTATTTTAAAGATGCATTTTAGACGAAACTCACCTATGACAAGTCATTTTCACAGAATAATATTATATGCAGGCTATTTACATAAATAAAATAAATAAAGAAACTTATAAGGGAATACTGTTGTTTTTCGGTTGGTTTGTTTGTTTCGGTTTGTTTATTCACGGGGAGGAGACAAAAATGGTCAAAAAAGCAATGTCAAATGCACGAAGCAAAGTGTGTGGTTAAAATACAGATGATGATGATTTATAGACAAGTAAATTGAACAGATGACAAAAATCATCGAACCCGATGGCAGATTTTGAGTTCCATTTACACTATAGAAAATGTATGTACATATATATGGGTGATTCTATAAATGTAAGTACATTTGGTGTCCGACATTTCTGTCACCGTCAAAATATGGAGTAACAGTGCTGACAATAGTGTAACAGAGTTGACAGTTGTATTCATTTTTTTCCCCAAAACTCCACTTGCTGGCATAAATGCTAAGAACACATGAGACTCAATGAAAACATGATTAAAAGAGCTTAAAATAAATCTGAGATCAGTAATACATTATGTTTTCCTTTTGATATCATGGTAACAGAGTTGATGTTCAACAAAATAACTCTTGGTGTAAGACGTTTTTAGATGAAAATATCTTATCAGTAAATACTTTAAATGCGTTAACGTTGTAGAATTAAGTAAGTAACTATTTAAGCTAGATTAACTCAATTAAGCTTTTATAAATAACATGAATAAAATGTTAGCAAAAGAAAAGTACTATAAAATATTTGGATTGCATTTCGATACACGGTGGAAGAAATAGACTGACTAATTAGGACAAGAAGAAATCATGTTTTTCAGCTATTTAAGACACTTAAAAAATATAAGCGTTTGAAAAAGCAGAAAAAATAATGACTTTACTCTTGCTGTATAATTATATATATAGATTTGGGGTAAAAAAAAATATATATAAATATGTATATATACATAAATGTATATATATATATATATATATATATATATTTTTTTTTTTTTTATTTTTTTTTTTTATTACTATTTATTTTATTTTTTTCCTTCATTTTTTTACAGTAGCAGATGCTGAGAGAGGTTTTCTGTTTGGCTCTGAATGGTGTTGTTTTCATGTTTTTCTTAAACAATACACTTTGATCCAGCCATATGTTACCAGACAGTGCTCCTTTTGACCACGTTACATATGCATTATTCAAAGAGGAGCAGAAATTAATTATCCGCAGGAAATGGGACACAAAAAGTACCTACATTTTGCTCAATTCATCACTCAGGCTTTTCTGTAAAGTGCAAGAAGTTCCTGTGAGGAAGATGCACCTGAGTGCGGCTGACTGCTTTGAGAACGTATATCAATTTATTAATACCTCAGAGTTTAACTGATGCTCATGAGGCATATTCCTCATCATCTGTCTCCATGCTCCATGAAAGTTGCTTAACGACAAATAAAACAGTTCAATAAAACCAATACGAACAATATGCAATGGTTAAATGCCAGATAGCTTACAGTATAAACTAGCATAGCATGTCTCATCCGTCTACAGAATACCAGATACTGGCTGTGAAACTGAATCGGCGGTAAAATCAATTCATAAGAGAAATAAGCAACTTGAAGCCATGCGTTATAATGATTTTACCATGGTGTAGGCACAATGGAAAGTGCGTAAAACCTTACAGACTATAATAAATTGTGTTTGTGTTTAGATTGTTCAATTATTTATTGATTTGTTGAGGACGTACCATGCCTTATATGGATACATGTAATTATATATATATATATATATATATATATATATATATGTCTAGTCCTTTTCACAGGTATATATTTATATGAAAACACACTGTCCAATGGTGTCAGGATGTACCTATTTACACAATCAATATGGATTTGTATACAGCGTCACTGCTGATAAGAACACACTGGTCTTCCTTTCTCTTCTCACTGTTTCAAAACAAATATCAATGACAGTCATAGGGGTATTCCCAATTCCCAAATCATTACCATATTTGGTCATAAGAAACGAATGACACACTCACATGAATAACAGATTGATCATAAAATGAGTAACAACAATCTTAGCATGATTTGGTCAATTCTTGTTTTAGATAACAAGCAACACTTTCTTTCGCTGAACAAAGCAAACAAAGTGAATGTAAACGCAGAGAAAGAGGACGTTATGCGCTGAATGCAATGAATTGTTAGCGTTGTTTGTATGTGCAAATTGAAGTTGGCAAGAGAGAGAAATCTAATGGCGACATTGTCATGGGGTTGTGAGTGGAAACGCTGGAATATCTGGGATCATTACAGAGTCAGATGCACAGACATGAACAAGGCTTTCTCACACCATTTACAATCATTCACAGTCAAACAGCACTTGACCTCGTTTAAAATCAAATTAGGACTCACACTGAAATATGCTGACTGAAACACATTCAAGGACGGATTCTGACCACATCTTTAGAAGATGTTATGCATTTTCCTTAACCACACTGTATGTCTAAATGTGAGCTTCCGCATTTATATTTTGGGTTACACTTTATTTTAATAGCCCACTTTAGACATACTACTAACTATAAGTTACTTTGTAACTACATGTCAACTACATAGCTCTCAGAGTAACCTGTTAGGCTAGGTTTAGTGTTAGTAGAATAAAGAAAAGTTAACATATACTTGCAAAGTTTCTATGTAGTATGTTGTGGATCCATTAAATAAAGTGTTGGAAGATATTAAGCAGACAGCTAGTTGAGATGGAGTTGCAAATTTACTTATTGTTAGTATATTGTGGACTATCGAAATAAAGACATATACTGTGTACATCTTTTGCACTTTTTTGTAAAAGTGTAAAAAAATTGCATTGAATTGCTTAGTGCACTACATAACAACTGCGTTTGACATTGCAGCATTAGATGCAAGTTATAGATCTTATTACGTTGAATTCACAGTCCAAAATCTTGTAATGTTTAATCAGAATGTTTTAACTGGATCTTCAGGTGAATTGATAGACTTGTGCTGGACTTCTTAATTTGTAGTCTGCTTAAGCCACGCCCCTGCAAGCTCATTGTCATCCACCTCAGTTTCATGCCACACCCACACACCTCAACATCCAATCAACTGAGGCTGCACCAAACCAAAACCCCACCCTACAATCTTGCATTTTCAAAATACTACGCTTACACATACATCTCAATATGAAAGAATTGTTCTTTCACTACTTTTGTTTCATAACGATTTTGTTTTGTTTTGTTTTGAGCCACTTCCTGTTTAGGCTCCGCCCAACTGCAGTGGCATGTATGCATTTCATAGTATTTAATGCATGCATCTTTTTCAGCATGGTTTGATAAATAACATCAGATACAATACAGATAGTTTATCCTTTAGTTTTGCTCTTTCACTGAGCTTTATGATGATGTTGGTATGGTGCGGTCTCTATATACCGTATATAAGAGGTCTGCAGGATGGGTCTATTACGTGTTAGACTTACATAACAGTCCTAGATCAAATCCCAGGTCTAACCCTCCTACATCGAAAACTTTGAGAGAAAGTTTCTTCCGCAGTCCTCCGGACATTTTAGACTCTGCGGTCTATTTCAGAGTCTAGAAAACAGACTAGAAAACAAGACTCCTTCACATGAATCACACAACGAGCCTTAAAGCAGTGCTCTCTGAAGAGCTCAGTCACATGACCTCACATCCTATTAATACAGGAACTGATCATGCTCTACCTGGTCATTAACGAGAATGTCATGAAACAAAATCATCAATTAATTGACTATATAAAAACTGGAACCAATCATCACGTTTCTTGAATTGTCAAGAGTAGGCAAACACAAATATCAATAAGGATGTTCACAATTCTGTTTTACTCCTTACAAAATTGCAAGATTATTTCAGGTGGTAAAATATGATGTGAAGAGACTTCCCAGAAACATATAGATATGTATTCAATAATCAACCATGATATCTGAAACAAAGAAAAATCATCTATAAAATCATACCTGGTCTATACACACGCAGTAAAAACACACTTTATACGTATATTACATTTTTCCAACTTAAAATGTGATGTTACTTGTCATTTATTAGTGAAATCTATACACACACACACACATACTGTACGTATATGTAGTTTAACGTTATGTGCTATAATAACTAAAACACTTAAATAGAAGTGATTTTAAACAACATAAACAGGCACATAAAAAAAATAATAAAAATAACAAATGTGTGTGTGATGATATTACATTTTAATTGATGACATGGTATTTTTAAAGTCATTCGTTTCACTCCATTTCATTCGTTCACTATATTTTTATTACGCTTGCTGTTAGTGAATCTCAAACACATCATTATGATGCAGCGAGGAAGTGTTTGTTATGCATGAGCTTTTATAAGTTTAATCTACTGACGCCCACAGCACTTCCTGCTGGAACATTATTTCTTAGACTTATCACATACAGCAGAGCCTTTCACTGCAGGCCCAAATATAGGTCTCAGGACCGTTCTGACAGGGTCACAGGAAGCATGCAAGATGCAAACCATACAATTAGTGTAACAGACTGTAATGACGTCCTAAACTTCTGAAATAAAGACTGTGCTGATTTGTTTATTTCATCTGAACAGCCATTACGGTTAATTGAGTGTTGAAAGAGACAGATGCTCTTAAATCTGACAGCCAAAATAGATGGATTTCAAGCACCACAGCATTATATAACGCGAGTTTGTTCCATCCCAGAGATGGTTTTCACACTGCGCAGAGGACCAAAGCATCTGTGGAAAATGGCTGTGCTAAAAAGAAACTTCAGATGGTTTGCTGGGTTTCTCTTGCAGCTCCATCAATCTTGGAACAAGAACATATGGCTGAGCCGAGAAGGAAAACCTCCATCAATAGCGAATCAATAATCTCTCAAAAGAAAGCAGAGCGATAAGAGAGAATGGGCCGGTGGCTAGGGATTGAGGAGCTCCTGGAAAGGTGTTTGCTGGGATAGGCCTCATGAATTTTCTCCAGAACAATGTGAAGGGAAAGACTGAAGCTGAGTCGATCTGGAGCTGATGGTACATGGCTGGAAGGGACGAGAGAGAGAGAACAAGCTATGGATGAAAGATCCGAGTCCAGGAATCACACAGAGCTGAGAGAGAGCGAGAGAAAACACAGCTACACAACATTCATCTGAAGGATTTTGTCTGGAACAGTGTCACTTCAGTATCATCAGCTTTCACTAACATACACTGTATCTTTTTTTATTTTGTTTTGCGTTTATCTTTTTTTTTTTTTTTCATATATCTCTGTAGTTTTTTAAATTATGATTACTTTTATTTTGGATCATTTTATTGTAATTTTAACAAGAACGTAAGTATGTAAATATTGAGTAAGTGTTTCCTTGCTAAGTAGCTAAAAAAAAAATGTGTTAAATTAATTTAACATAAGAAAGAAATAAACAAATACTGAGTCATAGTAAGTAATCTGGCATGCTCTTTGATTATTATTATTTAACTGTTAATATCACAAATTGGTTTATGGGGTAAAATGTCAAGTGGTGAGACTTATTAATGAAAAATGTATTTATATTTCATTTATTTATAATGTATTTATTTCTAAAAGAAAAGTATATAACTAACCCTAAATAATTGTGTGTTTTTTTTTCTTGGAAAAAATATACTGTATTTAAAACCTATTTTGTATTATTAATCATTTTATTTTTTATTTTTGGATAACATAAAATTAACTAAAAAATGATAACCGTTTGCTTGGTAAGTAGCTAAAATAAAATGTGCTTTTTTTATTTTCTCAATTATATTTTCTTATTTAACACAATAACTATGGGTCTGAGTCCTTAATTTAAAATTCTTAAAAATAGATATTTACAAGACGCAGTACAAAAAGGCACAATGACTTGAATAATTTGTGTTTTCATTTTTATATTCTTTTTCTTAGGACCATAAAATGTCAACATTATAAAGATGGTATCTGTCTTGGGATCATGAAAGAAAAAGCAGGCAAACAAATAAATACCAAGCCTTAATAAGTCATTTTGCACGCTCTTTGATTGTTATTATTTTTAACTGTAAATATAACAAATTAATTTATTAATAATTAACTTATTTATAATGTATTTATTTGTAAAAATTAAGAAAAAAATATTGAAAAAGTTATATACTCTTATTATTAAACATTATTATTATTATTTGATGGTTACATGACATGATGGTTCTATAGTCTTTTGTTTACTCAGTATTTTAGACGGCAGGGTTTCTGTAATCAGAGGCAGGGTGCTTCAGAAGACTTTACTCAGAGTGTGTAAGTCTATTATAAACACAAAAGTTGTGGTCCACCAGATGCAGTTTGGGCCGAGAGAGTATGAGTCAGACTGTTTATAAGTGTGTGTGTGTGGCATGTGTGGGTGTTTGTGTGTGTATGTGCGTCATTGCTTGACAAGGCTGGGTGAGTATATTGTGAAAGTTGTTTTGGAGTATATGTGGGAGTGGGTTAGGCAGACCTGTACAGCTAGGCTAAAGGGCCTAAGAGCCTTATTTATGAATAAAAATATCTCTCTAAAAGGCCTTTATCATCGAGTGGCCCCTCATTTCCTCTCTATCTATATATAAGTATCCACGAAAAGGCAGAATCTCACAGGAGCAGAGTGACATTTACAAAAGATCATTGCTTACGATTATGTTTCCATGCGTTAGAAAGCATTTCAAAAAGCATGCAATTGTACAATAAAGGGAAAACTGATATATAACGAATTCGATTCCTGATACTGAATGTTAATAGATATACAGTATACACACACACACTGTAAATGAGTAATGGCCTTCTCTTAACATATCAGAATAAGTTAAGTCATTTTGGTCTGAAATAACTATGTTTGTGTCTGTATATTAGTCTGTTCATGAGAGTTCGTGAGAGGTTACAGTTTGTGATTAATTTACCGATTATTCTTTTGAGTTTTTTTAAGCGAATCACTTTGAATGACTTGTTTAGGAGTAACTCACTGAGTCGCAGATTCATTCAGTCACAGAGGTTTGACACAAAAAACTGAAGAACAATTAACTTTTGATTCAGTTTTATGATGAAGCTGCCAGCTCCATTTTGGTGTCACCCCGGCTTGAACAACATCAAGGCAAATGTTTTTTTTATTTTTTATTAAAAAGACTATACCATTAATGTACAATATAAAATATTGCTCAAAAACTCATTAAAACCAAAAATGCTCTTTGTCTATGGCTATTTTTGAGCAGACAACATTACAGTCCGCACATTCATTGGCAACGAAATTCAACTGAGATCTTCATTGCCTCCAAAAGCACATCTGCGCTCCACACTTACAGTACAGACCCATCCCAGCTATTTTTAAAACACAGTAGCGGTTACTTATTTGTGGTACTGGACACCTTATGTTTTTATATTTGGGATGAATGAACAAAGAAAAGGAAAGGAAAGAGACCGTGTTAATAATAGACTGTTTTGTTGTGCTGCCAGCCCTTTTGTCTCCGTTTCTTTTCTCAGTTTTTACAGGGTGATCTAATCTCTTCTGTGGCTTCTGAATTATGCAATGCCATATGCCTTATCCAAGACAGTGATTATGGAACATAAGCCATTCCTGCCTTCTCTACTATAAGCACTGAACTCAGATGATGAGAAGATGCCACATTTCCTCTAAAAACTGAGACAACTGTCCACTTTTACAAGTGGAAAATGTGGATTTAGCAATTTTAAGCATCAGGTACAGTAGCACAGTGAGTTCTTCAGTTTGTATAAACTGTATGTATATATACATATATATATATATATATATATATATATATATATGAAATGAGAGACTGATTCTGTGTAGCAAACAAAAAATGTTCTCAAAACTTTGAAGGTTCTCTTAAAGTTATATAACATAAAGATAATATAAAAAAGGAAATAAAACAAGCAGAAAAACAAAAGAAACAATCAGTTAGTAAACAAAAAAAAATCAAGTCTAAAAGGGGCATGTTTTTTTTAGAATAAAGTTTGCAAAAGCATAAAGCATTATTTAGATATTGTATTTATTTATTTGTTGTTTGTTTGTTTCAGTTTGACCTTTATGTAATGTTTTCTACATGTTAGTGCTTGTTTCAGAATATTCAGAGACACTTTATTTTTTAACAGTTAACTAAAACATAAAACACATCTAAAAGCATGTATTTGTTTTAATTCGTGTTAATTGCAAAACTATTATTTAGTGGTTGGTGGACCTCAGGTAACAAACATTGAACAGTATTCTTAAATGCTTTGTTCATTGTTAACATTCATATTAGACCTTAATTTGAGGAATGAAAGACAGTCCATTGATATGTTCCTGAATGAATAGGTTGAATAAATGATTCAATGACTTCATATATCAGACTTGTGTGCCCTTGCCCCATGTGTATGCCCATATTTGGTTGTTCCTGTCCCCGATTAGTTCATTGTGTTAATTTGTTCCCAGCCTTGTTCCATATTTAAAAACTTTTCATTTTTTATATCATTTCATTATTATGTATTCGAAATGTTATGCTAAAAATATGATGCCATGGTCCTGGGTTCGATTCCCAAGGAATGCATGAACTGATAAAACGTATACACTGTTTACATTTTACATTTCTTCAAAGCTCCTGTCAGCTGTTTTAGGGTAATGGTGTATATGTGATCACAATATAAGGTCCTATTAAACCTCAAACCTGCCTCTCTCTCTCTCTGACACACACACACACACACACTATTCTCTGTTGTCTCTCTTAAGAACAACGCCCCGGGCCTGTTTATTCTGAAGACATTAACTTGCTTCAGCATCTGCTGCTTCAATCCCCCGAAGAGTCACGGTTACATAGTGTACAGAAATACCAAAACATATCAAGTGCAAAAGAAACCATTTGTTTTTACTTATGTAAAAGATAAGATTCAATTAAAAAACAAACAAACAAAAACAAAAAAAACGTTTACTTTCTCTCTTGAAGTCATTCTGTTCCTGTGGTCTGTCCTCGTTTGAGATCACGTGTGAGATCTAAATGACTGAAGAAGCATTCTGGACAGAAAAAAGGTCAGTGCACTTTCTCCACAGTTCTGCTGAAAACTACTGTAAGACTCATTACAAACTTATCCTGACCTCTCACACCCAACCAGAGCCAGATTTAATAACTGTATTCCATTTCAGCAGGACTGGAGTTAGAATGAGGGCTGCTGTCAGAAAGCCAATGGGAACGAGGAAGAAAGAAAGATTGTCTTATTCTCATTCTGTCTTATTCCTCTTCTAACACATGAAATCTTTCACTCAGCAGTCAAACCGAGGCTAGTTAAAGTTTAATTACTACATCAATAGATGGAGGGGAGCCCACTCCAGGGCTCTGTGTATCACATTCACTTACCTCTGCCAGACAGGAGCCATCGTAAAGGGTTTTGTTTTTCTTCTTTATTTAAGTTCACCTAGAAAATAGTAGGAAGTATCTCAGATTAAAGTGAGAATGTACATCGTAAACACAAATGCAAAGACTTTCAGAACAATCTTTCTTAGATTGGCCCAAAACAAAATGACATGAAAATAAAAAAAGTGCCAAACCGTAAGACGCTCGTATTAAAGGGATGATTATTGCCAAAAGTAATTACATTTTCAGCCAGATTTCAAAGAATAAAAAATAAATAACAAAACGAAATAAAATAAAAAAGTGCCAAACCGTTAGTAGCTCGTATTAATGGGATGATTGTTGTCACAGTTTCAGTCAGATTTCAAAGATTAAAAAAATTGCACTAATTTAAATTAAATTAACATTCTTTAAAGTGCCAAATGACAGGAAGTAACTTATATTAAAGGGGTGATTAATAAAACAAAATAACAAAACAAAACTAAATAAAATAAAATAAAATAGTGCCAAATCACTGGAAGTTAACCCTTTGACAATGACAACTTCTATCTACCATTAGAAGAGACTGATTTAAAGAAATAAGCTGTGTTGTGACGGTTTAATGAAGATGCAGAGATAACAGCTCTTTCACTGTTAAACGGATGAGCTGAGCTGGGTCTTTGGCTGCTGGGGAATGAAGCTGTTACGAACAGGATGACCCACACCACCTCAGAAACAGCAACTCATCCACATTCATCTCTTTTCCCACATTCATCTTTTTTTGTCCTGTTTTCCATTTCTCTCTCTCTGCCGAATAACTCCCTTGCTGAGTAGTTTGAAGTAAGGAGAATATTTCCTGTGACAATAATGAAATGCATTACTTTTTTATCAAGTTCATGAAATACGTTTTTATGAAGTTACAAAATGCCTCAAGACGTGTCAAAACACTCATTAAAATGCGGAGGGTATGCATTTTTTATATATAGCTACACATTTTAAATAAAAAAACATTTATATAAATCAGTTTTGCAATAAATGTTATTATTATTATTATTATATATAACTGTTATATAACGTCACTCTGTTTAGCAGAAATGGATGGTTAGAAAGTCATTTTTAAAAACATCATAAAAAACAAAAATGTAATAAATATCTGGCTCTGTTTTTATGCACATAAACGTGCTCCTTTTAAATGTTCCTCAGACTCATGTGAGGTTAGAATTATTTTAAACAGCACAAATGGAGCTGCAGATTGAGTAGGAGAAGAACACACGTAGCCCGAAGCCAAATAGTTCAAACTGTAGAAATCCTCAGTGAGGAACAGTGTGCAGAAAATCCAATACTTCTCCTGACGCAGAGGTCAACAGGTACTGCATGTATTGTTCTGGTACAGTCCAGAACGCGGCAGAACTGAGTCTGCACTCCTCCACATGAGCGTGCAACTCTTGAGGAACAATACTTCCTTACTTAAAATCTTACTGTTCTTAGTAATAAAAGTTATTTCCACAGTCCACTTTAGACATGCTATTGACTACATTTCATATATAGTATAAGTAAATGGTCTAAAAAGGAAAATGCTGTCATTAATTACTCACCCTCATGTCATTCCAAACCCATAAGACACAAATTAAGATATTTGTGATGAAATCAGAGAGCCATGACAGCAAAACAACTGAAATGAACGAAGGTCTTGTGGGTTTGAAACGACACGAGGGTGAGTAGTTAATGACAGAACTCTTTAACAGTATGCATTTAATAGTCTGCTAATTGTCTCACACAGTTGACATGGTAGGTTTCACTGGACAGCGCCCGCCCATGAGGCCATTTGATTGACATGCCAAACAACCAATCACAGTTTGGCGTCATTTTTCGTGGTGTGGAAATGTTGCCACAATAACAGATGTTTATATGGTGCAAATTTTAAATATTTCACATTCTTTAGAAAATCCAGCATTTAGGTGATCCTGATAAGCGCTCGTCAGCAAAGCTGTAAACACAACAGCTTTCTTCTTTTGCAAGGGTCAAAGCATATTTGTTTCAAACGGAACGTTAAAGAACGCGACACACACATCTCGCAATGAAGAGTCCTGAAGTCCTTCCAGATAAGAGTGCCATGGTCCGTGACTAAGACTACTAATACTCTTAACACCAAAGATAGTTGACATAGTAGACAATTAAAGTTACTTGACATGTAGTTGCAAGGTTACGTATAGTTAGTAGGACGACCAAAATAGATTATCACAAACAAGTATAAGCCTAAAGTCCTAGAAAAAAAAAGTCTTACATTCTACAGTATTTTGAATACTATTTTCTTATTATTTTGACCTCAGGAATTGCTAGAAGAATTGAACAATTCCAAAGCGATGAGTGACACATTAAATGTGAATGTACAAGTTGAAAGACTAAAATAGCATTTTCTTGTAAAACACCTTCTCTGATTTACAATTTAATTATTATTATTATTATTATAATTTTCAAAATTTAATTTCCAGTGTTTTCCATCAACAAAAACTGTTCCAAATAAAGCACACCAGAACTGTCCTTCTATAATCAGCGGCATTTAAATACATCTGCTTTTTGAACAAATCATTTGAGTGAATGAGTCAAATAATACGAGTAATGAACTATATCTGATTGAATGTGCAGACTGAACTATTCGATGACTCAAAAATATACTACAATAACGTTCCAAAAATCGCTTTTTTGGCACTGTAGCTAACACTTTAGCATGATTTCTCTCTTGCAGTCCTTTCCCAGAAAACATACTGACAGAGCGCTATCCCATGAGACAGCAGAGCACGTTATAGCACAGATGGCACGTGCCGGTTATTATTCAGTATTCAGAACGTGTATCAGAGTCACAGTGGAGTGCAATTCAATAGGATGAAATCGTTTAGAATCGATATACTGGAATTGTCAGTAAAAGCAGAATTTTTTACAATAAACTGCAATAAGTGCATGTGTGTGAACGAGTGCAGGAGCTCAGGGACCCGGTCCTGCAGCTGTATCTCAGTGTCTCTTCCCCCGGGGTCACCCTCACGTCCTCAGAGACTCTGTCTTTCTCGCTCTCTGTCCTTTTTGGTGTTCGGAAAACCTCTGGGGCTCTTATTCCTGGAACTCCAGCCACAGGAGAGAGAAAAAAGAGGAGCGACGCTACAAAAGATGATAGATGAATTATTGAATCTGTCCTCCGGATAAATATATAGATAGCCTATTCATGTTTTATACATGGAACTGAAATCTGGTTGAAATGTGGTCTATAATAATATCTTATAAGATTAGTTTTTTTGCATCAGATCTGAATCTCTCATGTGGAAAACAAAGTGCAGTAAAAACTGCTTTATTGCAGTACACTATCATAGTGTACATTTAATTATATAATTACATTTTATTTATAGTGACGATAAATCCTGGGTGACAGTTGCATAAAAACCTTATATAACATGCAAAATCTAGTAATATTTAGAATCACACTTTTTTTTCTCCACTAGAGTGAGAACTGACATGTTGAGTTGTATTGTTAAAGTATTGCAGTCACCTCATCTCTCCGGTTTTATCACACTTTTTTGTTAGTGCATGGTCTTATTAAATGAAAGCTTTATTAAAACTTCACGTTTTGCACTCCTGAACTCTCGTGCAAGCATTGAAAGCAGCATGTGTGGATATAGGACATCGGTGTTGTTGTGGGATAACCCATCATCACCTGCTGGATGCTCGTAATTATATCACGAGTGTTTCTGCAGAACGCTGGCACTGCCATCACAGAGAAACTTCACAGCGAGACAGACGAGAGCCTGGCATCAGCCACATCAAATTAATTTACAGTAAATATCTTGCACAGTGTTTGGCCACATACAAAGAGCTTCAAAGAGCATGCTACGGATCACATGCCTATGAGAACTCACTTTATTTACATCTCAGACTTCCTTAAGGAGTTTAAGAGAATGAGAACTGCAGAAGACCCTCAGTTTTTAAAGATGGATTTTACTGTATAATTTACTGTATATATGGTCAAGGTGAGAAATCCTAATAACGTAGGTGTAAAAATGCTCATCTTCACAATAATCTATCATTTGCCGTCAGATTCTTCGAACATGTTTATTTCAGTGCAAATTAAGTATAATGTTTGGATCATTTTCTGTAGTTTAACAATTACTATTATTCATGTTTAAAACAAACAAAATGAAGTGTTAAGAAATATTCCTTCGACCTGATCAAATAAATGCAGTCAGATATTCGGCCTATTGCAGCGTTAACCCATCTGTTGCATCATACAGCAGACATGCACTTTTTAGAAATGTGTTTCACTTTTATCTAATATAACTGCTTTAAAAACTATTATGTTTTTTGTTTGTTTTATTGTTCGTACAAAAAAATTAATAAATAAATCAAAGTAATCCAAAAAGGAAAGGAAGGAAAGGATGTGACAAGTGGCCAGGTATGGTTTCCCTTACTTGGAATTTGTGCTCTGTGTTTAACCCATCGAAGTGCACACACACACACCATGAACACACACCCGGAGCAGTGGGCAGCCATTGCTGCGGCGCCCAGGGAGCAGAGTTGGGGGAACGGTGCCTTGCTCAAGGGTCTCACCTCAGCTGTGGTATTGAAGGTGGAGAGAGTGCCACCCACAATCCCCGCCGGACCTGGGACTCAAACCCACGACCTTTGGGTTACAGGTCCGATTCTCTATCCTTTTTTGTACATTGTGCATATCATCACATTTTATTATAATATAAAATAATATCTAAATATATCTAAACATCTAGAATAAATACATTAAAACATGTATTTTTTATTCGGTTCTCAAAGATTAGTCAAATTAATAAATGTCAGGTTTTCTTTAGATCAAAAGGGGTAAAAACTGATTGTTCACTATTATATACATCAGGAGCTACATTTTTTATAAGTGCAAATAAACGATTTTTGTAGGAGACCAAATAAATGTAATGTTGTGCATTAAACAACAATTAAATACCTTAATTATCAAAGGTTTACCAAATTTGTGTCAGCTGTCCAAAAGCAACAGCGCAGAACATGTGGTATAGTATTTACAACAACATATCCTACTCTATTGGATATTTGACTACATCATCGCTTTCCAAGAAGAAGAAAATGGCGGCCAGACGTGAGAATATATTTGCTCTTCACGCCCTGAAATTGAAAGGTGATTTTTTTTTTTTTTTTACTTTTTGATGAATTGACAGGCACATATCATATTTATAAGCAAGAAACCAAAAAATAGCATTTTTCACATACTGTACAGTAAGTGGCGCCGTACATAAAGCAGATCTTTAGTCTGTCTGTGTGGAAATGTAGGGCAGTGGCGGTCTTTAGTTGTGCATTCTCATTCAGGTGTATACAAATGATGTGTACTGAACAAAGACATGAGGGCATTCCTCTCAACAGCTGGGTTCAGAGTCACAGTGCTACACCTCAGCGACCGCATCCAAAGAAGACACAGCAGGTAATGAGAAACAAACCGATAAGACGTGCTGAGCAGGAGCCCGCTGGCTCTAATCAAAGCAGTGATTTCAAAATCCGGCCACTGAGGACACTCGTGAAGCCTGTGCAAATCAACCATGTGTGATCCAGATCTTCAGCTAGATAGACAGGTCATGAATGTTGACATGCAGACAAAGAGTATCAGTCATCAGTTTGGCTGTGGAGCAGGAAAACCCTGTGCACTCCCAGCATCACACATGCAAAAATTAACCATAAATACAATGTTTTCGGAACGTAATGAGCAACTTTCTGCCCTCCTGCAATATTTTGCTAAATAAGATTGTTCCCAGGGCTTCAACAACTTCTTTGGGAAAACAAAGCTCGCTTTTGCATAATTTCAAAATGAGTTGAAATAATATACTTCAGAGGAACTAAGTGCCGTGGTTTCAACACTTAACTTCATGTTGCAATTAAACGAAAGAGTTTGACCAATTTGTACGTATTCATACGAGGTGGCAAATCCGTGTTAATTTGTACAACTTTATACGATTTGTCTAAAACCCCGTCACAGGTAGGTTTAGGTGTAGGTCATTCGTACAAATTCAAACAAATTGGCAACTCGTAAAATACGTACAATTTACAAGACATCGTATGAATCGATGAATCAAGTGAGGTCATACAAATTCGTACGAATTAGCCACCTCGTAAAATATGTACGAATTGTCATGAGATCAGGCTGAATATCCTAATGATTCTTTGAATAACAGAAAAAATGATCAATTTTGTCCGTTAAAATGTATTGTTGTCTATTCCTACAAATATACAGTACCCCAGCGACTGGTTTTGTGCTCCAGGTCACATATATTTGTAATGAATGTGATTTCTGGGACTAATATTTAAAGACCTTGCTTGACTGAATTAAAGTGTGTATCTGAGCTATTAAAAGGCCCTGGGGCCGCTCAGATATCAAACAGATTAGCATTTGCTCATTTGTAAGCAGCCTTGGATAAAATAATCTGCTAAATGACTAAATGTAAATGCATTTGCAAATAACCCATAAGATAGGTAGGGACAACTGGATGTTTCCCAATTTTCTCACTTGTCTCCATCTTTAGATACGAACTGCTGCTGATAATAGAAGCAGAACGTGAACAAAACGAGCAACCCGATATCTACCTCTTCACCAAAACTTGCTGTGCTATCAGTGTGTGTTTGTGTGCGCTTTTACCTGCACAATCGCTGCTCTCCACAACGTGTGGGAAGGTTCATCACATGGGGGGGGGAAAAAGACCAGTTCAGGTTTGGCACAATTTTTAAGAGAGTGTGGGTGCGCTGAGCACAATACAGCATTCAGGTACACAACATTATCTCCGCTCAACGCCGCCTTAACGTTCAAAGAACGCTTTTAGAATTCAAACGCCGTCGGCAAACAAAAAAAGCAACAGTATCAAACAGATTTGTTGGCAAATGCAAACGGTTCAAGTGTGTAAAGAGAGCTGATTTTGCAATTATGGGGAAAAAAAGCAGCAGTTCTTTGTGCATCTGAGCCAAGAATTACACGCAAGCATCATGATGATGCAGCAGCAGCAGCATCGTACCGCAGGAGAAAAATATTGAAGAGCAACTGCTTTTCTAGCTGTACTTCCCATTTGCATATACTTTTCATGCAAGGCAGCTAGGCTGATTACTGGAACAGAGCTGAGCATTTAAATATCACACAAATCTGTCATTTACAAGCCGATGGATCATTTAAACCTGAATTTTACATGTGCAAATATACTCCCTTAACATTGATTTAAGAAAAAACGTACACATTCCTGCACTACTGATGAGGTATTCTCTGCTCGAAGCCTGACGCAATCTTGCATGTAAACATATGCACACCCACATCTACAGACATGCTTGAACAAGGTGTCCCATTGATAACTTGCACTGACCTTGTTTTCAGTTGTCATATAAACAGATATTTTTCGATTATGTAACTGTGTGTTGCATAACACAGACTAGGATGACCAATCAGGTATGACAAAGCAATGCATGCAGGTTCTGCACTGATTCTGCAGGGGGAATGAGACCACCACTGTTCAAACACTCCAGCCTCGGCAGAAGAGGGCTGGTGACGCACTTCAACGACTCTGCTGTGCCCTAAACTACTTCACGAGTGGCCGCCCATCCCTACATAGAGAAACTCTGCACTGGTATGGAACTGATGGAGAATACAGAGAAGAACCTGATGACTGTGACCAGAGCATCCCAATAGTCCATACATTTACATGTTAGATATGTTCCAAAAACGATTTTTTTTAACCCTTTTGAAAAGGAAGTGCATTTTAGTATACGTTAAAAAAATTGTGCTTATTAAGAAAATAATATACTTAATTTTGAACTGAATGCAATATTTCAGATAATCAGTTTAGTGTTATCATTTGTCTTTGTGTCTTGTGTAGGAGTTTGTGGTACTGATTTACAGTGGTTTCGCTCTTATTTGTCACATAGATAATTTACCCTTCAATTTGAGCTTTATTCATTTTCTAGCATTCCTCTTAGTTATGATGTTCCTCAAGGTTCAATCCTTGGACCGGTGTTGTTTTCCGTGTATTTGTTCCCATTGGCTTCTATTTCTGAAAAAAATATGGTGTCTTTTTTCTTCTACATGCTGACGCTACATGCATCCAATACTCTCTTCAGTTGTTTTTTAGATTGCCTTACTTACTTAATTTCTTGCACATGAAAACAAATTCAACATTATTTTGTTTGGTCCTAAAGAAACCGTTGCTTGGCCTCCTCCTTAGACTTCATATAATACACAGTGCGCCAGGAACTTATACGTTCTATTTGACTCCAGTTTACAGTTTGACAAACAGATTTTAGCTGTAGTCAAGTCATTTTTTTTTCCACTATCTCAACTCATTGGAAAAATGTAGGAATAGTCTTGAAACATTTATCTGTTCTGTTATCAGTTGGTTCAGTATGCAGCCACTAGACTGCTTGAAGGGAAGTGAAAATACGATCATATAACTCCTATCTTACAGTCCATTCACTGGCTCCTTATCAAAAGCAGGATTGATTTTAAAATGTTACTGTTTGTCTATAAAGTCCCCGATATCCAGTCACCTCAATACTTGATTCTACTTTACACTCTTTTTTAGGAAACTTGAGATCTTGTGACCTTGGCCTGCTCATAGTTCACAGAGTTACTTCTGGTCCAAAACTTTTGAATAGCCTTCCTCACTTTGTCAGGCATGCCCCATCTATAACTACTTTTAAATCTTATCATATACTTTATAGACATATTTTTTCCACCTGGCTTATAACAATCTTTAGTATTCTATTTGTTGCTCTATTCTGTCTCTAAAAGTTAATTTTCTGACATTTCTCTCACTCTGTCCACTATCTTGAATTTTTATTTTTTTTCACTGAATTTGGGGCAATGTATTGTTTGATTTTCTTTCAGTAAGGGACACATGTGGTGCTGACTATAATTTGACTACAAGACATGAGGAGGATGCTTACCTTCTAGAACAGTCTGGGACGTTCATGTGATAAAAATGCTGGTTCATGGTTTGCAACATCCATTTGAATGAACCAACTCTAAATATACTAAATATGTTTGCTGCATTGGCCTGCCGAGACCAAACATGGGTCATATTAAGGGCTCTACGCAATGAGGCCTTGCAGTCTGGCAGCTTATTTAGGCACATAAAAACACTCCCTGCTGCCTGACACAGCTCCAGATGTTCCTCCTCTGTGAAGCTCCGAGTAATGAATCTGACTCAAACAGAAAGACAGCTCCTTACACTTCAGATCGAAACAATAAGCAGAAAGCAGAAAGTGAACATAAGGCCATCATGTCCATATGATGTGCTCGAGCGCATACATGTGGACTCATGTTTCTCTCTCTCTGTAAACAGAGGAGCTCACGCACTCACGTAGATCAGTCGCCCTCTGCAGGTTATGCGAGGCATCGCTCGTGACTTCACAATCACTGCTGCTCAGAGAAATATTTAATATCTCAGCATGCTCCAGTAAAAAATGTCTTATTTGAATTCACTTAAAACAATAGTTGATCTATACTTCTAATGTGTGTGTGTTGTTTTTTTTTTCTAGTGCCTTTTGGTACAGAATGAGGATTAAAAAAAGATAATTGTTCTGAACTTGTCCTTTAAACATATTATATATGGAAACTATCGCTAAAATCACTTATGTAGCACTTTTAACAATGCAGATTAGGAGAATAGTGTGATGTTAATGTATAATGACGAGATTAAACTATTTATTTATTAAATGCAGAGACGGTCTCTGTAATCAAAACGATGATACTCACTAGAAATCAGGTGTCCCCAACTATCTTTCTTAATAAAAACAAAAAAGTAAAGATTAGCAGACCTAAAAGAGCCCTTCATTTTTGTTTAAATTTGGTCTCATATGTTTTTCAAAAAAAAATCCTTATTGTTAATGAAAATAAATGCAATTACAGTACTCTCAAACTACAGTGGGAATATTAAAATGCATTTGCAGAGCTGTATTAATGTTGATTTTGATGAGGGACATTTTTTTTGCTTATGTTAATTAACTCATCATCTAAAAACAAGATGCATATTTTCAATTTATTAAATACTTTCTTTTTTTTTACGTTCGAGTTCACAAAATATCCAGTAGTGTTATATGAAAGTGTCCCTATTATGCCATTTTAAAGGTTGCTAATATTGTTTTAGGAGTCTCTTGAAACAGGTTTACATGTTTGCAAGATCAAAAAAAAACAAAAAGATTTAATTTTACCCCATTTCTAAATGATTCGTAAACCACTCGCTTCAAGCAGTTCGAAGAATCAGTCTGTCTAAGCCCCGCCTCTCCGTGAGCCCTCACTGCTGTGATTGGTCAGATGATTGGGTGCAGTCCTTTATGATTGGTCTACCGCTAAAGTGTGTGTCGGAAAACGGCCATTACCAGAACTGAATGTTACTTCATGTCGTGTGGCCGTAACAGAAAAAGATTCAAATTGCTGATGACTCGTTTGCGAGTCGATTCTTTTTTTGATAGGCATAAGCTTAATTTATTGTGCACTGTCGACGTCACAGCTTTGCTAGGTTATGATAGTTTCTGTTCACATTCAGCTACATGACACACTGCATGAAAGATCATATTTAAAAAAAGGCATAATAGGGGCACTTTAAAAAAAAATACCCTAAAGGAAACTAAACAATAAGCTGAAAAGATTCATCAATTATAAATATTTGAGGTCAGATACAAATGATTGAATCACACAGAAACCTTACAGAAACTACTAACAGCCCTTCAGTGTGAGAGCTGGAGATTTCTGTTCAGTCCAAATCAGTCCGAAGATGAAGATATTGTAGTGGCGTATTTACAAGCGTCTATGTGTTATTATTATACGATGAGGCGGGGTGTCAGGAATGAGGATGAAGATATTTAATAGCTCCCTGGTCTTCCAGTCTCTTAAGAATAAGAGCCTCTTGATTGAGATCATGGTAGGAATTCTGAAACAACAATGGCATTCGGTGAAGCAGTGCAACATGAGAATCAAAGAATCGCTTTAAAGACGCTTTAAAACCAACCTTCATGGATTTCATCGTCTCTTTTCCGTAATAGTGGATGGGCTGTTTCTGGTTCCTGAACTCTGGATATCCGAATCCAGCCACGTGCACAACATCACAGTAGTTCAGTGCCACAAATACTGCCAGAATGCCAGTGGTAGGGTGGACTGGTCTCTGTCGGAGAAACAGGACGAGTCGATCAGGTAAAGTGTGTTTAATAGTGTTTGTGCTCCTGCAGGGGGCGGCTGAAGACCGCTTTAACTCTCCTCTGAAAGAATTCAAACCCTGTGAAACCTTGGCTTTTATTTCTAGTCATCTACGGCAGATTTGATTGATTATTTGCTTACTAAATAATCTCCCTTCCTTTAGACCCATCTCCAAAGAAGCCTATTGACAATACAAAAAAAAAGTAGGTTTAGCTTTAATAGGAAATATGTGAACGTGACATGCTTTTAAACAACTTTATGAGGTTTTAAACGTTGATGTTTAACACACACACACGTACACACTGCAATTGAAACAATGAAATGCAAATGTCTTCTCTGTAAATGATTGCCAGAGATCAACTTTTAAGTTGGAAACATTCCACTTACAGTAGTAAGAGAAGCTAATGCATCTTGGTTTTTCCAGCCCTGACTGCTTGCGTCGGTCTCACTCTCGTTCCAGCTCATTAGCTTTTCCGCATTGCTCCATTATTTCCGCAGCTACTGATCTGTGCTCTCCCACACAAAATACGCTAATACATGTCCTCAAAGACATCCCAGCCTCCCTTCCCACAGCACTGTCACCATTCCATCATGTTCTTCATTAAAACAAGAGTTCAGCAACTTTCCTTTCCTAATGTGGCTGTAAACATCATGCAACGAGTGTTAAACACCAAAGACCCTTACTACATTCTGTATGTGCTATTGAACACTGAGGAAAACAGACAAACATTAGTAGATCTGCTTTACAGTAAAGCCACTAACTTCTAACTTCATTAGAAATATAATTAAATTAGAAACAGGACTAACATCACACTTGTCATAGCACTCGCATCTTGTTGATTTTCATTGCTTCTAATGTCCTCATTTTTAAGCCACTTTTGATAAAAGTGTCTAAATGACTGAAATGTAAATATATGTGGACGGGTTTATGTGGTTTATGAGGACACAAATTTGTATAATGACATGCGTATGACATGGGTATTACAAT
>JAUMHP010000073.1:1252733-1263092 GCA_032361065.1 Enteromius trimaculatus | reverse complement strand
GACCTCTAATATATATATATATATATATATATATATATATATAGGGTTGTAACGGTATACTGGTATGGCAGTTTATCGTGATATTGACATGTACGATTTTAATACCGTGCACATTTGTTTATTACCGGTTTTGAAGAAAAAAAATGAAACCAGATCTCACTTGCCCTGCAGTGTATGCAACGTCTTTGCGCTTGAATGCTTAGACTCCTGCCATACAGCGGAGAAAAAGTCTGATACAGAGGCTGCTAGTTCTAATCGCTATCTCCCGCCAAAAAACTCATTAAAATTGGCAGAATGGCAATATTTTGGGTATCCGAAAAATTATCGCAGGGTTGTCCTTGAAGATGAATATACACATGTTCTCCCATATTCGCGTGCACCATCCCCGAGAACATAAAAATATTAAAGATGTATTATTTCTGTGATGCAGCGGTAATCCAGTCATCTAATTGTATAAATCAACATCTAGCTGTGCAGTAAATCAAATCGCGATGTGTGTGTCTGTGAATATACAGCGCACAAAGGCTGCCATATATTGTAACTCAATATTCTGTGCCTCTGTGTGAAAGAGCAGCGCCGTTCCGCCTTGTATATCTAGGACACAGTCAAGTCCGCGTGATGCTCGTGGTTTTAAAGTGTCTGATGTCTCACTCACTATGTGAAGACGTGAACACATGAACATATCCAGAGCTGCTCTCAGTGAACACTTAATGATCATTTTAGAATTTTATTAAAAAGAATATAGATCATCAAATACACAAACTGAAAACTCAAAGGTGTTTAAATAAAAAAAAAAAAAAGTTTGGTTTAGCCTGAAGAAGTAAGGACTGAAATACATTAATGTTATTAAATATATTAGCATTTGCCCATGTTTTAATTTAGTAAAGCTCTCGTGTAGAGAAGCAAAAGTTTTATTTCAACTGATTGTATTTTCAATAAAATATTTTGTATTGAATTATAGAATCCAGACCAATTATATCAGACAACCCATCCAAGTTATAGCCACATTTCAGTTTCTTTTACATCCATGTTTACATCCATCCAGCATGACCCTGCACATATTGCTCTCCCATATATGCTGTTAAAGAAGAACAGTTTGATTTATTATTGTCTAATATAAAGAGAAATAACGGTGCATTGGCTCTACCTAAAACATGAATTAACCACAATTCGAAATCTTTTTCTTTGCTGCTATCCTTCAAACCACTACATTCTACACATTTGTCAAGTTTCTAATCATTAAAATACAATATATATAGGTGAATAGCAATGGAACATTATTTCACTCATATTCTGACAATTTACTTTCACAAACGCTATTTGAAACATAAAAGTACCGTAGTCACTGGCATTTGCTATAACTTCTATGAATATAAAATCGCTTTTGTAAATTTAATTTGATCAAGATATTAGAATGTAATATATACACACATTTTTCAGTCAAGCCCATTTGAGGTTCATGTTGTGCAACTGAATCCTTTTTAACGTCTGTGGAAACTTGATGTAGAGGAACTCGTGGTAATAAGCCATCTGCAGTTAAACAGCGTAGTTTCCTTCAATCATTATGAAAGATGGCATAAAAATAGTTATGGGATGTTGTAAATAGAATCCAATAATCTCGATAGGCTTGAGCTCACAGCTCCTCCGCTTACCCAGTTTAACCCTGGCTCTGTGTCCAGACACAGCCTTCATTCAGCAGTCAGAGCAAAGCTGCCGCGTGCCCCAGCATGTTCAGCATAAGAGACCCTTCTCCGAAACACTTGATTCTAACTGGGATTCAATTAACACATTTGACACTAACAAGCTAACACTTAAGCTTTATCTTTTTGCCTTTAAGTAATAAACCACATGGTGGGAACAGTCTGAAACACCCAAAAACAACATTAAACATTGCCATTACACAACAGCTTAAAGAACTTCGACAAATAACAGGAGGAATATGGGGTTTGTAATGGTGTCAGCAGTAACATGAAATGTCTTTTTATTATTAAATTCATTAAGTTACTTCATGTCAATTGATTATTTTATTTGGAACTGCAATCTGAAAGTTGAGACTATTTCAGGGTTGCCAGGTTTTCACTGCTTAAAAGTACTCCCTCTGTAAAAATAGCGCTCTAGGGGGGGAAAATACATGTTTATCGGCAGGGTTTCTCCAGGAAAGGCTAAATATGTTATTGGGGAATGGGGGAAATCAGAGACCTGGCAACACTGGACACTACTAGTAGTGGATTTTACCAGTAATAATCACACTGGGGGATAACTGATGGTTTTTTAAATGAAAACAATTAAGTGTTGAACTTACAAAAAGGAAACAATGAAAATGTACTATACTTTTAAATATTATTACATTAATTGGCTTCTACATTTATTTTACTTATAATGCTCAGCCTCTAATTTATAATAAATTGTGCAAAAACACATTATGTACAATAAGTCTGATAAACAAAACTGAATATTTATAGGGTTTGAAATGAACATGATCAGCTGTGGCGCCTGATGCAGACAATTTGGCGTGTTGATTTTTGTACATGTTCACTCATTAATGTATTTTGGAAGTTTATGCAAGCTACATGTACGTGTGTTAGGGCAAATACTGAACTCGTGACACAGAATGACATTATCAAGTATAAAAAGCAAAAGCCAAATAAAACACTAAGTGCACAAACGTGGCGTGATGGAATCTGGTTAGAATAACTGCGTGAGCACATGTACTGTACAGTGCACTCTTTTACAGCGGGATTCAGTAGTACATGCATTAAAAATGATCACATAATTCAAGATAAGGGGGCAGAAAATGTATGTATTTATATTATACTACGGGGCCGTTGAATGCTTGAATCTGATTGGCTGACGAACGTTCTGAGGTGTGCAATTATTTTCAGGGAAACGCACGGCGAACGTAGTTCCAGGCAGCTCTCTTGACCGCGTTACAGTTCCATATCATATGTCGTCAATTATTCCTTACTTATTACACGGCTCTCTGGAACGCTTGATTCTGATTGGTCAGTTGAGACATTGGCAGGTTCGTTCTTTTCAAATAATAACCGCTCCAAAGTAATAACGCATACTACTTATATGTTTAAAATCGCTCCGCGCCAACAAAGATTACCGCTTGGAGCCATCTTGTGACAAACACAACATTAACAATGGAAAATTTTAAATACATCCGTTATTATATATTCATATGTAGATGTTGTAAATTGTCTTACTAACGTTTGAATGTTAGTCACGTGGTACTATATCGTTTCGCGGAAGGATGAAAATGTTAATTTAAAACAAATATGCCAATAAAATGTTTCAAATTCATATTCATGTCCAGTTTTTTTTTTCCTCATGTGGCAAGTAGCCATATAACAAAGCAGGATAATGTTCAGGCAGCCTGTAGTTATCGCTAAATAAGCCCCTTCAGCGTGATACAAGACCTGATCACACTGCGCTAACTACCGGCTGCCTGTACATTATTCCTATGTTAATCAACATATCACAACATGTTTTTCTTTCAAATCAGCAAGGTTACTAATGTGATATTGATTTTATACAACAGTTCAATAAATCAGCCGGTCCTCCAACCAATACACACGTATAGGTCATTTGTCCAAATCCCTGAAATATGATCCATCAGAGTGTAAACTACAATTACGCCCCTTTCGGCAACAGGACATTTTCATATTAGTGTTTTGTACTCTTTTTTTTTTGTGCATCATAATTTTGTTTTGTTTTGTGTAGCTCCTTTGGTAGCACACTGAGTTATACAATGATATGTCATCATGTGATCATTCGATCATTGGTTTGATCCTAAATCATTATGCCCGCTAGAGGGCGCTTAACTTTAAATCGTAAATATAGGTCGTAATAAGGTGCTTGCACAAACCTATAGGGTCGATTTGTTGGAAGACAAATATAATAGATTAATATCAAGAAACGTATGTTTTAGACACTATATTGGCTGCTCTATTTCGCAAGCAAAAATAATGCTAAACACAGCCACAGCACTGAGGATGTATTGTTCCTGAACGGATCAGCTCTTCATGTGATTCAGTTTAATCGCAATGACTCACTTAAGTGACTTACTGCCACCTACTGGCAGTTTTAATTTTGCATTTAAAGCATGTTTTCATTTGAAATAATTTCAAATATCTGTATCTGTATTCAACAGGATTAAAACTAATTAAACTAAAAATATAAAAACATTTATAAATGGTTAATTTCCAAGTTATTTATTTATTTTTTTGGCTAGTAGGCGTTATGAATGGCCAGCAACTTAAATATTTAGTAGCCAAATTGGCTGGTGAGCGAAACGAGTTAATTTCAATCCCTGATTGTGACATTGCATTATATTTCCAGCATCCCTTAATAACAAATTCTTCTGATTGAGGATTTGTAGTTTTCACTTCCACCACCGTGATGCTGCTTTATCTTTTTTAGGCCTAATGGATAGGGAGTTGGACCTGCACACTGCTCCAGGTGTGTGTTCACAGTGTGTGTGTGTGTGTACGCACGTGGTTGTTCACTTCTCACCCCTAATGGGTTAAACGCAGAGTATGGGAAACCACATCCTTTCGCATCATTTCCTCCGTATTGTATATACTAATGAAGTGTTGACGTTAGATGCAGCAACTCCCTTAATGTCTGACTAAGTTGAACTAAACTTTAACATCACTCCCAAATTGGGGTAATTACATCTAACCTCTATCACCTCTCTGGATGGCTCAAGTCTTACTCTTCTGTTCTGCACGCTTTCCATGTAAAAAACACAGAACTGCATTCAAGGGGTGTCTAATGAGCACCACATGCTGCAAGGCCGTGAGGCCACGGTCCGACCGGACCTCTGCAACAATGCTAGTCTGTGTGGCTAACGGAGGGCAAACAGAAAAATTGGCGATGGTAGTTTAGTGGTTATGGTTGGTTCTGTAATTATTTCAGGTTTAACCTCAGGTAGGAAGACATGTACAGAACCACACCACCACTGTGCACTCAAACCAGCTATACTGAGTATCATGTTGATTTTATAGATTTGTGCGCCATTGATATCTGGAATTTGAAAGTCTTAATGGAAAGAAGTACTGCACTTCAGTTTGACGTCATAGCATTTCAAAGAGTAATAAGCATAAAAGAAAGCATTCGCAATATAATGAAAATTGACCCCCCCTCATGACCTCTGATCTGAGATGTAACAGAGTTTATTTTTTTAAAGGACCAGATTTTGAAAAAAAATGACATTTAATCACTTGTTCACCATTGGATGCTCTGTAGTGAATGGGTGCCGTCAGAATGAGAAACATCACAGTAATCCACAAGTAATCCATACCAATCCAGCCGTTAATGTCTTGAGAAGGCAGAAGTTGCATGATAATAATAATAGATATTATTAATAGCCTGATAATAATCATAATAATAATGGTATTAGTAGTATAGGGGCCTAGTAGGAGTAGTATTATTAAGGCATCAGACACAAGCAATATCTCTATCTTTGATGCATGACATACTATCGTTTTTTTTTGGCACAACCCTAGTGTGACCAACTGAACTGCAGTTCAGTCGCAAAATATATCCAACTGCAGTATAATTTTCATCATGCACCCTAATATCAACAAAAATAACTTGCATTAAAAAGATAATAAAAATAGATTATAGAATATATTTATTTCACATAAATTACTGTAATTATACTATAATTATTTTACATCTAAAGACTGACAAAAAATCTTTTAAGAATATCAGTCTTAAAAGAAAAAAAATAATGATGATAGTTAGTAATGTGTCTTTTAGTCGAAACAGACGTGTTAACATGACTTAAAGGAAACATTCAGAAACATGACAGCTATCGTTCGCTCTTCTCTGAACTGCCACACTAGCTCCCAAAACATGACATGGCTCTGTGCATCAATGTCAGCATAACATTAAGTGAACGATTGCTTGAACCAGCCCACATGCAGCGATGTTTAAATCTTGCAATGCAATGCACATACGCACCGCTGTAATTACCTGAATACAAGGCGTAGATCTGAAACTCAAACTGAAGGAAGAACGAATGCTCTCACCTCAAACTCAAACTTCAAGTCACCTCAAACCTCCGGTCTCATTTCCTGACTAAAAATGCACAGCCACGCAAATTGCCTTTCAATACATTGATGAAAACGGCGTAATGCAATCTGAAGCACCCTTTAAAAGCTCGAGTGAATTGCTAATCATTTCTTAATGTTTGATCTGTTGGTCTTAGCCTCTCATTCATGGACTGATGCAATCATACCCTGACTAAGGAGGAGACTTTGGCCAGTCTACCAAAAAATGTATTTGATTACATTTATTTACACAAGATGATCAGCTTGACTAGATGCATTAAATAACACAGTAGCTATAATGTTTTTTTTTTTCTTTTACAGTAAGCATTTTTCTGCCATATTGTCAAACATAATAATAACATTATTAAACTGCTGAATAATACTAATTGTGGCGATGGTGATGATAATAGTAAAACTTACTCTTAGCAGTTAGAAAGTTCGTTTATTTATGTTTCCCTGCATGATATCCTAGTTGTTACAGTTGTACTGAAACTGCCAGGTTCAAACCACAGAAGGTTCTTCATAGTTTATCTGACCTAAAAACCATTCAGTCAAACTAAAACTGGTTTGCTGGTTAGTCAGGCTGGCTTTAGATACTATTTTGCCGGAAAGCCAGTTGCCAATCAGCTTAAAACCAGACCAGCTTGAACTGGTGTAGATAAAAGCATGCCAACAACAGAACTCAAACTAAGATTTCATCACCACCTAACGGATCTGCTATTGCACTACTGGCAACAAAAAGCTCACATCTGACCTTTTTCCCCCGATTGCAGTCTAACAAAGTGTGGGGTGTGAAAAGCAGTTTGAGAAACGGTTTTGCGCACAGAAAAAGCTAAGTTAAAGCCAACAAAATGCTAAGGAATCGTGTCTTTTCATGAGATCTATGTGGGCAGCCTACATAGACAACATGTTCAGGCATCCTCAACATGGAGTAGGCAGCGCACTGGGTTTTAAAACTTACTTAACTGAGATTTAAATCAACTTACCAGGATGCACGTATCTAGATAGTGCTAAAGATAGTCCGTAAAGTGAATGTAAATGTCCAGATAGTCCCCCCCTCTCCCCCAGATCAAGTGCGCTGTACAGTCACATCATACTAGCAAACTTGCGCTACGAAGTGTGCGCTTCGGGCGTCTTTGCTTTCAGATGGGAGGCGCCGTTAGATGCCTTCACTGATTGTAACGTCTCCTTCAGGCACCCAGAACGGATAGGGTCGCTTCTGTTGGCTCTCAGTAACATGGGTGTCTTTCTCTCGCTGTTTTCGCGGGGCTCTTTCAGCGGGTCACATCACTGTACTGCACAGAGTGTACCCACTAAACACTGTCCGACAGCGCATGCGCAAAAAGGACTGACTGTAGGAAAGTTCAGCCGTGTTATAATGATGCTGGGAAAGAAAAAAAACGTAGCGTAATTATTCGTTGCGTCTTCTGATGAACACGTTTTTGTTTTATGAAACGATGTAGGCTTCGTGGTTACAATGTGACAACTCGTCGTCAAGGTCAGCGTGTCTTTGATCCTGGGCAAAACGATAAAAATGCTATTTTGTTGCACAGGCTGGTGAAAAATAAACTAATCCGATAATGGTGTGGTGTTATTTCCGATTAGATTATGATAAAGTGTCAAAAACAAGGGCGGTTTCTGTTGGAAGGAACCACAGCTAACGCAATACTGCAAAAAAATGACAACCTGACAACATAGTTTTATGGAAATTGTTCGGCACAGACTGGTTAGAGAAATTTGAATTGTTTCCATCACATATACCTGAAGAGGCACACTGAGCCGTTTTGAAACAAGGAGGCAAAGTCCTCTGGTTGTTATGTGTGTGGTTTAGTTTTTTTTATCCAGTATTGGTTTATGTTCCAGTAATACACTGGCACTGTGTTGACTCGTTTTCCAGGTTAAATAAACTAATATTATTACTTGCTATTTTATAAGCACAGTTAGACACCAATAAAACATGTTTTTTTCTTCAGCAACCCTGTTTACACATTCAGTGGCTCAACAAATTCCTAAGGACATGTTTATTGTTAAAAGTGCAAGTGGTTTGCAAAAGCTTCAGCTTAACAGTGTCAATGAAAACATCATTTGAAAAAGTTATTTTTACTCCAAACACAGCACATGTCATCATTAAAAAAAAGCTAAATTACCAAAAAAAACCTGAGCATAGACATATTATCAATATACTGTACATTAAATATAATGGGATGTCCACATTTTAGTTATTCACACATAAATAAACCAATGTGACGAGAGAAGACTTACCTCGCTCGAGTATGATCTCCGCTCTCCTCAACCTTCAAACCCTAAAAATTGAACTGAAGTGAGGGTTCGAATGATATTGATTTCCTAAGTTAATCATTTCATTGAAGTGAAAGAAAAATGGCCAAAATGCAATGCTGTCTAAAGAGTTTGGCAACATGATTACACAAGCCGTTTCGTCAATCAAAAAACAATCCACAAATATCGAGTCTGAACCAGGGCTGTCCAAACTCGGTCCTGGAGGGCCGGTGGGATTAGCTCCAACCTTAATTAAACACATCTGAAGCAGCTAGTCAGGATCTCACTAGGCATGTTAGAAACGTCCATGCAGGTGTGTGAAGGCAAGCAGATGATAAAAACATCCCAATAATCCACACCACTCCAGTCCATCATTTAATGTCTGGAGACATGAGAAACACATACAAATTGTATTATTATTACTACTACTAAACCATCTGAAATATTAGACCCTAATATTGCTTTCTCTGTGAAACATCATCTAGCCTGAACCAGGACCAAGCACCGTTGTGGCTGATTACGATGTGAGAAGACAACAGGAGACTTGTTTCACTGGAGGAATATTTTGACCAGAACCAGTGTTTTGAATTTAAAAGTTCTTGATAGATTTATAGATTTGTTTATGTTGTCTTCTCAAGATAGATTGAAGTAGCGCAGCGTGGTATATTTGTGGATTATTGTGATGCTTTTATCAGCAGTTTGTACTCTCATTCTGACGGCACCCATTCACTGCAGAGCATCCATTGATAAGACACTGATGCAATGCTACGTTTCTCCAAATCTGATCAAGAAACAAATGCATCTCGATGGCCTGAGAGGGAGCACATTTTCAACACATTTTAATTTTTTTAAGAATGACATTAAAGTAGAAAGGTTTCTGGCAACACTTCACCTCTTCGTGGTTCGCAACAGAAACAATGGGTTTCAGTAAATCCATAATGTTTCAGACATGGATCAATTCACAGACTTCCTGGTTCCTGAATCAATTCATGAAATCCAGGTTCCTCCGTGGAGACTGTAATAAGAAATACTGTACGTTAACTAACAATATCAGCAACCCAAGATGGTTGGATATTACCAGATGCCGTACTCCTGAAGGAACGCCACAGCCACTGAAGAAGTGTCTTAAACTCTATTAATATTTTTAAAGTGGAATTAATGGGTTGAGACTGATGGAATGACTTGTGTAATGTTGCCAAACCACCCTGGACAGTATTGTCACTTTATCCTTTTTTCTTTCGCATATCAATTAAATTATTAAGTTGAGAAATCCATATGATTCAAATCCTACTTGAAGATTGAGGAGAATGGATATCATGCATGATGAGTCTTCTTAAGATATCTGATGTACCGAGGTAATGTTGAACCGATCCCAAAGGAAATGTTTATTAAGAACTTCTTGAGTTATAGGGATGCAAACTGTGAAACAAATTGGCAGAAGTAATTTAGACAGAAGGAAAGACGATGTGTCTCTAGTAGGGGTGTAATGACTTTGGAGTGAGCGGAGCATGTGCATGTCATCATTTACTCACTTGTCAAAGGATGCTCATCATCTTGAGCTGGATGCTGTTTTAATATATTTAAAGCATAACTGTTGCAAATAAACATACCTTTTATATTTAAAAAATGTTTTTTAAATATTCTGCTATATATATATATATATATATATATATATATATATAAAGTAATATGTATAAAACGTTGTTTAAATGTAATCTAATTTTAATATGAAATTGATGGATCTGCTGACGCACAGTTCATTGTCATGGGAACATCCCAGCTGAAGATGATGAGGAAATGACATTGACACCTTTGACAAGTGCCTTCCAAAAGACTAAATAATGACATGCACGTGCTCTAGGATCACTTTGATGATTTGGTAAATGACCATGAACCATACACGATTTGCAAACTCTAAATGCTCCTAGTCAACATCAGTTGCTCTTAAGACATTTCTCTTAATATATATATATATATATATATATATATATGTAACTACTCGCTGGTTATTAAACAATGC